>PVIC010027714.1:0-23683 GCA_004025085.1 Thryonomys swinderianus
AAAAAAAAAAAAAAAAAAAAAAAAAAAAAAAAAAAAAAAAAAAAAAAAAAAAAAAAAAAAAAAAAAAAAAAAAAAAAAAAAAAAAAAAAAAAAAAAAAGAATAAAGAAAACACTTCAAATTTTAATAGTTAAAAAAGTTTGTTATTAGAGGTTCATAGTAAAATGTTAAAGACTATAAAAGAGGAGATACTTTTCATAAAAAGATTCTGTATGATTTACAAAGAGAGGGAGAGAGGATGTTGTACAGGAAGATGGATGTATGTTTTGTTGATGGGATGGAGTGAGAGGTGAGTACAGCAATGTGTGCTTGACCACAAATAATTGATGGGCAAGTGGTAGGGCCAGAGAGAGCTATTTCTAGAAAAGATTCTGTAGAGCCTGATGCCCATCTAACAGTGAGGAAGATGTTTGTTGGTGGCACTGAAGAGGCACAGAGTAACATAGTTTGAGAGACTAAAGAGCGTGGCAGGATTACAACCATAGAGGTGATTAAAAAACAGACAGAGTAAAAAAAAGAGAAGATTTGCTTTTGTAACTTTTGAGAGCCATGCTTTTTTTAAAGCCAATTAAAAATTGTCATTTTAAAGTATAACATTATAAGGTGGTAAAGATAAATGAAACAACTCAGTAAATTTTAGAAAAATACTATAAAATGTTATTGCAACTTTTAATGTCTAAATAGCAAACAGAAAGGTAGGTGACTGGTAGTAAGTAAAAGAAAAAGAAAAAGAAAATAGTTTTTGTTTTCAAGTAAAAATGTCCAGTTGTGCCAAAGTATAAAAAGACATAAACAAAGTTCAACCTGAGGGCCTGTTACAAGTTATAAAAGGTTCAAAGAGATGTGAACTTTACTTGCTTTAGTGTAAAATAATGCAAATAATGAGTTTAAAAATGTGTTCATAATTTGACAGTGTTAAATCAGTTTTGGTAAAAAGTTCTGGCAGTCTCTATGGTGTTAGTTATAAATCTGGTGATAAAAGTAATAATAATACCAAAAGGTTTTTAAAAGGCAACAAAAGGAGCTACAGCTCTTACCAAGAGAGAAAAAAGTTGCCGGGTGTGGTGGCTCATGCCTGTAATCCCAGCACTTGGGAGGCAGAGACAGGAGGATTGCTGACTTTGAGGCTTGCCTGGGCTACATAGTGAGCTCAGAGCCAGCCTGAACTACAAAGCGAGACCCTGTCTCAAAAAAAAAAAAAGAGAGAGAGAGAGAAAAGTTGTCAGAAAGGCTACAGGGTACTTTGAGACAGTTATCCTAGATACATTAGGTAATTTGCCCTGTAAATTGTGATAGTGGTGCCTATAATAAAAAATTAAGAAATTTTTAACTTTTTAATATTTATATAGTTCAGTTTTTCTATGCTTTAGTACAGAAACTTTAATAAAATGCAGTTTTAGAGGTGTTTCCCTGTAAAATGACAAGTAAAAAAATCATTGTTAATTATTATTTTATATAAATTTTGCTAAAGTTAACTGTAAAGGAACACCTATTGACTTACAGGTTAAAGCAGCTAAATCTATTTTCATTTCAAACCATAATCAATAGACATTGACATACAAAAAATAGATAATTTTATGTTTGCAATGTGTATTTTAGATAAAATAAGATTGGGTACTTAACATATTTATAAATTTAACAGCATTAAGATTATTAAGATTATTTTAAATGAAAAGCTCAAAGTTTTTATTGGTTTTTGTACATTTTATTTCAGAATGTAATCATAGTTTTAGTGTGTTAGACTTGCCAAGTCCTGTGTCTAAACATCTCCACTCAGCATTAAGCCCCTAACTGGCTGACAAGCTTTCTCCTGTGTTTACCCTATATGTTTTGCTGGGTAAAACAAAAGATAGTTTAAATGCCATTGTTCAAAATTTAATACAGCAAAAGTATAACACAGTACACATTGTGTTATTCATGTGTATATTTGAGCTTAAATCAGCTTGGTGTGAATTGTCAATTTATTTAAAAGACCTTGATTAAAAAATTTTTAGATTAGAAGATTATATATAAGTTAATGTTTAGTGTTCTGTGCCAGCTAGATTGCTTACAATTTCTTTTATCAAGCCTTAAATGTGTCCTGTTTTTACTTTTTCTTTGACAGTTTAACATTAATTCCAAAACTTTTATTTAGTTTTAAAAGTACTAAACAAAGCAAACAATAAAAAGACAAGAGACAAAGAGATAAAAAAAGGGTTTCAATATTTGCTACAGCTTTCAAAAAGGTAGACTCTAAAAATGTGAACAAACTTTGTACTTTGTAAAAACATCCTATACAAATATGATATATAATCTGTAAAAGTAACTTGTAACAACTTGCTAACTGTGCTAATTGTGTGAGATTCCCTAAAAAACTTTAAGCAAACCAGTAAGGTTCTAGGTCATGCTGGTTGCCAAATAACAGCGATCTCTTGATAGTCTGAGGGATTACTCCCCCAAGAATACCTGCCATGTTGAGTACATTACTCATAACCAATCAGTAAGTTTCTCTCTGTGTGTCTTCAGTGTGTCTAGTACCGGTACTCTGTTTGTGGTTGTCTTTTGTGTTGTTTTATTCTTGCTTGGTTATTTTAAGAGTTATAAAAAATGTCTTTAAAAATCTGACTACAAAAAAGGTAAATCAAGGTGATATAGTGGTGAACATAGTTGCCTTCAAAACAGTTGACCTAAAAATCTAAAAGCGGTTTTTGGCTACTTTGGCCAGTGACTCACCCTAAAAAGAGTGGAGCTTGGCCTCTCGACCCTTAGGGAGGGGGAAATGTGTCCCAGGATATTTTTCCTTGGCCCCCTCGGAGACTTGGGGTACCGGCTCCCTGCCAGTGGTTAACAAATTTTTTATAAAATAAAAAAGGGGGAGTTATACCCCTTGAAGCCTCAGCCTCAAAACTATTTCATTTTTAAAAAATTTTTCAATTCTTGACTGCTAGAGAAAAATCTGCAGTATAGTATTTTTGGAATCTTTAGTCCACTTCTTATGATCAGGTTACCTGAAAAGATTCTTTAACTAGCCAATGGCATGGTCCCGACCCTGTACTTATGTGGGGACGAGGATATGTTTGTGTTTTCCTTCAGGATACCAAAGATCCGCAGTGGCTCCTGGAGTGATTGGTACAGCACATGGGGACTGGTAGTGCTCGAGAAGGCGATGAGGGGCCTGGCTCTGGATGTGACCACTCAAACAAAAGCAACAACAGAGATCGAGCGGACAAAAAAGAGAAAGAGATATCGACCTAGAGACCCTCTACTGTGATGTCTTCTTGCTGCTACTAAGAGAACTATAAAATCTGCAGGACAGCTTATGACCTCGCTTCATTTGTACAACTCAAAGGTTTTATGATTAGACTTTAGGAATCCCTAAAAACTTACAAGAAATTGGATCAGGCATTTAGACTGTAAATGGGAGAATGTTTCAAAAAAGAGAGAGAGGTATGAAACGTTGCCATTAGACAATGTGATTATAATTAAGGGTCCCAAATTTGGCACATCTCAGTAAAAGACAAAAACTTTAAGATCTTGTGTGCCAGAGCCTTTTGTATTGGTTGTGAGAGATTGTTGTGTAAAATGTAACAAAAAAACATGTAAAGTTACTTGTAATAATTGTACTCTGACTAATATATTACTGATTATGTGTCTTAGTTGTTGGTTATCTCCCGTTATAGCTGATCAATATTGGGCTAACATCCCTGAACCTCCTCTGCTGCATCCGGTAGTGTGGGAAGAAAGGGAAATCCCAGTCTACACAAACAATACTCATGTAGTAGGTCCATCTTATAGTGGACAGCTCAAATCATTGGTGGTTACAAATTTTAACTGTACAGACCACACAAAAAGGATTCCTGTATGTCTGATCAAATATAAAAGTAAACTGGGTTGTCTTTCTTTATTACCCATGACTCGATCATCCCTAGTTAGAGATGATGTACCTCATTAGCAGTTCCAATCATATTATCTTAATGTGTCCAGAATACAAGCTGTGAAACTGTTGCCTTTGATAAATGTTCAGGAAAAAAGTTATTCTCTGTATCTCGATTACCCTGGCAAAATTGTCATGCCCCTACAGCCTTAGAATGAGTGATTACTAATATTACTCAAAAATTTTATGATTTAATGGATGGTTTTTTTATTCGAGTTACTCCGTATTAAAAATTAGAATTTAGACTGTAAATAGATGAGTGGTTCAAAAGGAATTATAAAAATTTGCTGCTAGTCTAGATAAAATAACTGTGATAAAACTGATAAAAAGATCCTAAGATTAAAAATAAAAGAGGTAAAATAGATAAAAATGCAAAAACATTAATGTTATGTGTACCTAAACCTTTTGCTCTGCTTGTTAGAACTCTGTTATAACTTGTACCAAGCATAAGATGTTTAATATTATTTGTATAAATTGTAACCTAACTAATTGGGTAACTAGCTATTCTCAATCTACTACTGTGATAGTGTCACAACAACCAATTTTTGTTATGATGCCTGTTAATTTGTCAAAACCTTAGTATGTAGATAAGGGTCTACAGGTATGGAAAGAGCTTAATAGCCTGATAAAATTACCTAAACATTTTGTAGAAATGTTGATCGCTAAAATCACTGCTCTAATTGTTGCTACTGCTACTGCTTCCACAGCTGTAGTTTCTCTGACACAATCTGTACAAACAGCTCATTTTGTTAATCAATTGACTAAAAATGTCTCCCTTGTATTAGAGATACAAGAAGACCTAGATTATAGTATAGAGATAAAGTTAAATACATTGTATGACACATTTATGTATTTAGGGGGTGAGATTCAGAGTTTAAAGCTTAGGTCAAAGATTAAATGCCATATAAATTATAAATAGATTTATATTACTAACAAACAGTATAATACAAGCCTAATTACTTGGGGTCGAGTTAAAAAACATTTACAGGGAATATGGCATAATACAAATGAGTCATTAGATCTACAGCAATTACATCAAAAAATTTTAGAAAAAAAAAGGCTCCTCCTATAGACATAGATACAGCACAACTGCCAAAGATTTTCTTGATCAACTTAAAGCAACTTTACCTTCTTAGAAATCCCTTATGCCTATTGGCTATGGTTTGATAGCAGGAGCTATAGTGTTATTACTTGTGCTTGTCTTTCTACCCTGCTTGATATGTAGGAGAATCCAAGAATTTACTCAGATTAGAGCTGAGATGCATAAACAAAGAATATTGGGAATTTAGCCTACTGCTTTTTATAAAATAAAAAAGGGGGAGATGTGGGAAGCGAACTGGGGGTTGTCACTGTGAGGCCTGGAGATCTGCACTGGGTGCTGCCCTAACTAGCAGTTAGAAGGTCTGAATGGTACTGCCCAGCTCCCAAGAAAACTGCAACCTCATCCTGAATAATGGGATCTGTCTAGTTGCTGCCTTGGGATGCCAGATCAGTGGCGACAAGAGGTAAACAACCTCTGGCCCAAGGTTATTCTCCATCTGCTCCTCATTTAAGAATTTGCTGTTCTTTCCTTAGCGATTGGGTTGATCAACAAACTCCTTTGTGATGTGCTGAGAATAAAGTTATTCTTGTCTCTAGACAGCTTATCCAATAGACTGGAATTGGCACAAGAAGGTGGTCTCCAGACAGTAGACAATAGGGAAGTTACATCTCAAAAAGAAAAAACTAGTTATAAAACAGGTGTAAAAATTAAGACACTATTTCATTTTTGTTTTTTTACCGACTCTGCAGTTCTCTGCTTCCAAGTCTCTAACTGTGACTATAAACAATTGTTAGCTGCTTCCGATGTCACTAATGTACTTAAAATCCATATAACACTGTAAATAAACTCGGGGCCTGCTCAGTATTGACTGAGAGGTCCTCCCGGTCCCATTATTCTGTCTTCTTTCTTTTCTCAGCCGCACCCCTTGACTTCACAAACCCACTGTTTTGTCTGGCAGGCTCCGGCACCCACTCCAGCTCCTCAGCCCCCAGTGCCCCAGATAATCCTCTCCCCAGAAACCTCCCCATCCATTCTGCAACTTCCGGTGGCCACCAGCCTGAGACAGCTTCCCCATTCCAAACTCCCTCCCTAGACTCCCTCCTCCAAGCCCAGCTCCATTCTTCCATCCTCCAGCCCGCTTCCCTTTCTCCATAGAACCCCAGCCCTGGGCCCTATCTTAGCATTTGCCTCCACGGGAGGCACCCTGGGACACTTCTGTAAGGAGCCCAGAATAGCACATCAGAGTGCTCATGGGGTCCTCACTGGTCAGGGTAGAGAAGACTGGGGTCTGTGACTGGGTCTCAACTTCCCCACAAGGATCAGGAAAGGCATGAAGCTGGAAACAGCTGACATGCCATAGACTCACGGTGCAGGCTACCTTTTCTCTCACGACTGACCGCTAGTGAGATTTAATTAGTATGATTGCTAATGAATGGAACCTAAGGGTGAAATAGCAGAAGGGCGTCCCATCCGCGTCCACATGGAGGCACCAAAGGACAGGCAGGCAGCAGGTTGATACAGAGCTTGGCACCCTGAAGAAGCGGGCTGGAGTTGAGTCGGATCTGCTCAGCAGTCCTGTGAATGCACCAAGCCATGCTCTGCTGTCTACGGCAATGGTAGTGTGTTTTTCAAGGCTGTGGCTGCATAAGCAGCTCAGTCCATGTGTTTAGCATGCAATCATACAAATGAGGCTCCAGTGATCCACAGGTGTGAGCTTGTGGAGTGCACATCCCTGAGTGGAGCAGGCTGCCAGAATTGCTGGTGCTGGACAGGCCCAGCAGGGAAGCCTTCACAATTGTATCCTACTTCCTCTGCGGATCACCTCACATCCCCGAATGTCCTGAGCTCAGGACACCTGTGCATTGTCTTGGAAGAATGTTCTAATGTTCACACTGAGCCCATGCTGCTGGCCCTTCCTTTGCATGCAGTCCTCCTGACCACCTGTGGACAGGAAGTTGGAAGTAGAGCAAGGACCAGGAAGCAATGAGAAGGAAAGGGGCAAGAACCAAGAAACCAGAGAGCAGGGACGACTGTGTTCAATATCAGGAATCCAATAGATAAAAGTCATCCTCGGGCCGGAGATTTAGCTTGGTGGTTCTGGCGCCTGCCTCGCAAGTGCAAGGTGCTGAGTTTGATCCCGGTAACCACATATAATGCTGGACATGGTGACTCACGCCCACCAGCAATCAATACTACATACCATAGTGCCAGGTGTGGTGGCCCACGCCTGTAATCCCGGCACTCAGGAGGTAGAGACAGGAGGATTGCTGAGTTGGAGGCTTACCTGGGCTACATAGTGAGCTCAGGGCCAGCCTGAAATGCAAAGCAAGACCCTGTCTCAAAAAAAAAAAAATAAAAAAGTCACTCTGTTTCCTAAGGTCCCAGGCATGTGGAAAACAAAAAGCATATGATCCTGGCCTGAGCCCAACCTCATTTATGTTGTGTTTTTGATCCCCCATTGCCTCTGAGACCAAGATATTTTCTCTGAAGGCCTGATATGGTCACAAACTCCCCCTCCAGACAGGTGGGCAAATCAGGTATCTTGCTCGGCCATGACTCCTGTCTCTCCCCAGCCACAGGTTCTCCTAGAACCATTGCACATCAGTGATCCAGTGTATTCCTATCTGCCGTGAGGTCTTTTTACTTTTAATAACACTCTTGCTGCACTTCCTGAGCATGCTGCTCGGTTCTTTGTTCAGGGTACCAGGAACCTAGAAACCTCTTCCCCAAGGTGCCCCCATCCTACAACAAACACAGGTGAGGGCCCCACAGGATGGCAGCTGGCGTGAGCTCTGCTCTGTGGTCTAATTTAAGAAGGAACCCTGTGTCTCCAGAGGGCAGAGCCCTAGAGACTCTACACTGGCTCCAGAACCCCAAGTCTTCATTAAGTTTTTCAACACTCAGCTCTGGGCTGGATGGCAGCTGAAGAAGTTCAAGCTCCAGCTTTTCATTCCTCCCCCCTTACTGTGCCTGGTGCTTGATTAGGGAATGAGGGCATCAGGTCTCCTCCCCAGGCCTAGGGCAGTGAGTCCTTTGATGAGGAGGAATCGTTGGGGAGGGGGTGCAAGGAACTCAGTGAGCTCCTACTGGAGGCTTGGATCTCATTCTTCCAACGGAAAAAGAGAATAGAGCTGAGTTTGTAGACAAAAAAAGAAAAACACAAACAAAAAATTGTGTTGAATTTGGGCTGAAGAAGGGAGTAAACATTGATTGCAAGGAAATTTGATGTTCAGCTTCACAGTCAGGATTACTGCCAAGAGCTCTGACAGACTAGATTTGTCTCCTCCTGCACACAAAAAGGAGGCTTTTGTTTACGGCTTTTTCCAAAATGTGCTTCTGGCTCTATAATCCCTGAATTGTGAGCTGTACTCTGCATGGGTGATGAATGAATTCCACTGGACACCAAGGCCTAAGATCTTCCAGGACAGGAGCCTCTGGGAGCACAGGGTCCCCCTAGCCTGAGGGGCTGGCTCCAGCCTTGAGGACTTCCTGGTGGGCACAGGGGAGATGTGAGCCCATAGTAGTCTGTCCTCACACCCTGCTCATGACCAGGACCTGCTTATGACTTTCCAAAGGTGACAGGACACTACCCATGAAAGGGCATATACAGAGGCAAGGCAGACCTTCAGCCACAGCACGGTGACTGCTCTTGGTCCTGTGCAATGATGCAATCTGGGGGCACTTGGCTCCACTCTGTCTTAGACAGAGAAGCTCCTGCTCTGCACCTGGCAGTCGCTCCATAGGCTGGCACCCTTCATCCACCTCTGGATTTGAGGAGAGCCTGGCCAACAATATGAATGGCCTGTTCTCTGTCACAGAGGCTTGGGTGAGCCCAGCAGAAAAGAGGACATAGTTGTAGAACTCAGAACTGAGGGGGACATGAATGGGCTACAGGGGCTGCCCATCCCTCTCAGTCTGCCACTTGCCTCCCATATATGTGCCCATATATTTTGTCTTGGGTGCCCCCACAAACTCACGCCATCTTGCCACGCTTATCCTCTTTGGATCAAGTATAGGAGAAAACCAGTTTTGCCTCTCTCTTCCTTTCCCTGCTTCCCATTTCTCCTTTCCTAGTTTTTTAAAATGTAAAGTAGCATGCACTTGAAGTTGTTTTTATAACCGTCACAAAGCAGGTGATTGGAAATCAGATATGCCAGATACCTGTAGGGTCAGCTCTTCCTGGATGCTGCAAGGGACAGTATGAGGGGCAGTCTGTCCAGGTCTCTCTCTGCTCTGGTGGCTGGCAGACAAGTCACACCAGTCTCTGCTCCATCACAGGGTCATCTCCTTTCCACATGCTTCCCTTTTTAATTTTAAATTTTTTTTAATATAGGGAATTAGGATGCATGTGAAGACATGGTCACATTCACAGTTTCCAGGTGAACATGACATATTTGGGGGGCTACCATCAACCCCCCGTAATGCAAACATTAAATCCTCACGTCTCACAGGTGCTTCCAGGAAAATCCTGAACCAAGCAGGGGTTTCAGAGCCTGGGCTGTTTGTGCTGGGCCTTCAGGACAGCCTCCATACAATGGCATCTGGTCTCTGGCTGTGTGGAGCAGCGGCGCCTCCTGCTGGCACAGTGCGTGCACTGTCGGCACCGGGTCTGCTCCCCTGGACTGGGACTGTGTGGTCAACAGATGCCTGGGGCAGCTGCAATGTGGCACACAACGCCTCTTCTGCTATTGCCAGTCTCCTCACCACTGATGCCTTCTGATGTCACTGCAAACAGAATTGTTATTGTTTTAAAATTTCATTTTCAACTATTTACAGAAATATAGAAATATAATTGAATTTTGCATGTGACCACATACATGACCCACCTTTGCTAGGTTTCTTAGTCATTTTCAGTAGTTTGCTTTGCAGATTACACAAGGATTCCTCAGTATAGAACTTTGCAAGTAACGGCTGGCTCACCCCACCCCCCAGTCTTGCTGTGGTTTCTAAGCCTTCATTTTTTTCACCTGCCCCACTGTATTGGCTGTGCAGCAAGAGTCTTCATCCGCCCCCACATCCCAGGACCCCAGAGGGATTGGAACACCAGGAGATTGGGGGTTGGGCTAAGGGGGCCATGAGGCTGGCTGCTGTCTCCTGGTTTCTGGCAGGGGTCCTTAATTGGGTGGTAGAAGTTCCTGATTTTTCTGGTTTGCTAATACTTTTACAATGAAATGTCTACTGAACTTTACCAGCAACTGCCTTACTGGGTTTGCCCTTCTTCTAGCATAGGTGTAGGTCCTCTCTGGGGAGAGGCTTACGTGCACAGTTTCTTTTATAGGCACAGGGTGAAGGACAGATTTCAGTGTTCTACACTGTCAATCAGGATTTAATTAAAAGGATCTGAACTCATGAGAGAAGCAGTGAGTTGCTGGTGTGTGCATCTCAGTGAACACAGGGCTGTTAAAGCATTTAGTGCACCAGAAAGAAAGGAGTATTTAAGGGTCAATGAAGACAAAGAGTCACAGTGAAAAAGATGTCACTAGTCATTTCTGTGACACTTGCAGCATCCAGAAGACCCCGAATGATTGACATATATGCAATCTATATGTCCATGTAGCCACAGTACTCAGAGAGAAGCTCATCCCAGCTGCTGGACAGACATTTTTTTTTTTTTGAGACAGGGTCTTGCTTTGTAGTTCAGACTGGCCCTGAGCTCACTATGTAGCTCAGGCAAGCCTTGAACTCAGCAATCCTCCTGTCTCTGCCTCCCAAGTGCTGGGATTACAGGTGCGAGCCACCACGCCCAGAGGACAGACTTTTTTTTTTTTTTTTGAGACAGGGTCTCGCTTTGTAGTTCAGGCTGGCCCTGAGCTCACTATGTACCCCAGGCAAGCCTGGAACTCAGCAATCCTCCTGCCTCTGCCTCCTGAGTGCCGGGATTACAGGTGTGAGCCACCACGTCTGGCACTGTGGTATGTGGTATTGATTGCTGGTGAGCGTGAGTCTCCACGCCCAGCATTGTATGTGGTTACCGGAGATCGAACTCAGGACCTTGCGCTTGCGAGGCAGGCACCGGAACCCTGAGCTAACCCTCCGACCCAAAAACCACATCTTCTTTATCCAGTCTCCAGTTGATGGGCATTTGGGTTGTTTCCAAGATTGGTATCACAAACTTAGCTGCTATGAACAAGGGTGTACATATGTGTTTCCAATGTGATTTTTAAAGTTCATTTGTGTATATTCCTAGCAGGGGAATAGCAGTATCAAATGGAACCTCTAGTCCTAATTTTCTGAGGAATCTCCGCACTGATCTCCACAATGGCTGCACAACTTCTGGGTGCTGCAGTGGTTCCCTCCTCTGAGCCCCAGATCACACCTGGATAGGTGTGAAGTGCTCTTCTCACAGCTGAGGAGCACGCTCTGGAGAGCCCTGCAGAGCAGGGATGTGGCTGCTCCCTGTCTGTCCAGTTGCCTGCAGCTGGCCTCAAGAGCGAAGTATATCCGGCCATGACACATGAGCAGCATGTGATTTCAGGGTGATGTTTAAATGTCAGCTTGAATGTGGCAAGAATTTAGTAGCAGTCATGGGAAACCCTTATAGTAGGAAACCTTTGCAAAGACTGAGCAGAACAAAAACATGTCAGGCTGGCATTATCTGTGATTTAAAAATCAGTGTTAGACCTGGGCAGTGGTGTTTGTTTTACAGGGATAGGTTTTAGAGATGCCCTGGCTTGTACCATGGCTGGTGGTAGGAATGCTTAATTTTGAGGGCACAGCGGGGTCCTGCCCTCCACGTGTGGGTGCTGGCCTGAGTGGGGGAGTTCTGGGTACTGGGCCTGTGTGGAAATGGGCCTCCATTGCTCCCCTTGGACTTTGCTTTATCTCCAGAGGAGTCCTTCCCCCAAATCCCTGGGTGACCCCACGGGGAGGTTGGCTCCTTCCCTGCTGCCCCTGATTTATCCTTCTCTGGTGGCTCTGGCTATTACAGAATAGCTGCTTCTCCAGAAGGAGACTTGGTGGCGGCTGAAGCCGAGTGCTGGGCTCCTAACTGCCCTGTAGTCCTCGCGCTTCCCGCCCCTCCCCCATCGCTCTCCCCGTTCCCTTCCCCATCCTCCCTCCCTCTTCCTCTCGCCCCTTGTCTTGCCCTCTCCTTCTTTCTCTCTCCTCCCCTCCCCCTCCTTCCTTTCCTTCCTCCGGTTTTTCCTCCCCTCTCTTCTCTTACCCTCCTCCCCTTCCTCTCCTCCTTCCTTTCCTAGACCGCCCCCCGCTGTGACGCTGCTTTCCGAGTCAAATGACCCGCCCCCGAGTCTTCCTGCTCAGAGCCCGCGCGCCCCCTCAGCCGTCTCCCTCTTCGTGGCACTAGGAGTTCAGCCCCTCCTTTGGGTTTCTCTGCTCCCCGCCTGGGAAACCTCCTGCTGACGCTCGTATTCCTCATGCTAGTATTTCCTCCTCGCGTTCATTCATTCTTCCAGCACTTTATGTAGACGCTCCTCCTGCTTAAGCTTAGGGGTCCAGCCGTCGCCTGCTTTCTCGGTCACGCTGTCACGCGCCTCCCGAAGCTCTACCGTGTAGGCGGAGCCTCGGAACCATCAGGCTCAATAACTCGTCCTCTCTTCACCTGCGGCCCTCCCTCCGCCCCATGTGACGCCCCAGTTCTGCACAGCTGCTGCGGACCGAGTTCCTGCTTCTGTGCGTTTTTTCTGGACACAGACAAACACATAGTCCAGGGGGATCTTCCCTTTACAGTTGTTTTCTTAGAGGGCTTGACACACAGGGCAGAATATTCTGTGGCGCTTTGTATATTATGACTTATTAAGACCCTGGAATATAGATTTTTACAGATTTTCATACAGCCAAGAACATTTATAACTTCGAGTGAATGAAAATTCTGTTTAGGGAAAGTAAGACTACTGAAAAGTCTTCCTATCTACAACCTATGTGTAGGTACTGCCAATAACAACAGTAATACTCTTGTAATACTTAACATATAGCTCATTTATTTATGTTAATCCATGTATTTCAAACTGAAATCCTGGAAGAAGCAAAATCTTTAAAGAGTAACTGCCTACAAAAAGGGAAGAAATATCCCCTCTGGTTCTTTCTGTCAGTCTGTGCATCCTGGGTCATGTCTCCATCTCTCTGCCTCAATCTCCTCATGCTTAAAATGAAGCATGTACATTCTGCTGAAATGTTATTCTTGGAGCTAAAATCTCAGAAACACTACATGCTTTTCTCCACGTGTGGATTATGGAAAAGAAGAGCAGGGCTGTGGCGCTGCCCTGGGCCTTTTCCATTTATGGCTCTGAAGTCCCCAAAGTCCCATTTTTGTTGTTGTTTGTTTGCCTTTCAGACAGGGTCTCACTATGTGGTTTAGGATGGCCTCAGACTCAGTGTTCCTCCAATCCCTCCTGAGTGCTGGGATACTGTCTACATTTCTATCAGCATTTTGGTCTTCTGAACTCTCCAAATCCTTCCAAACTTCTGCAAACCAGTTCCAAAGGACTCTGAACCACATGGTCTGGTTAGTCATAGTAATGACCCTATTTCCATGGTACAAATTTCTATCTTAGTCATTTTCTTGTGGACAAAATAACCAACACCTACATTTAAGAGGGATCTTATTGTGGTTACAGTTTCAGTTCATGGTCAACCACTTCTAAGCCATTTCTATCACCAAAAGGTGTGACAGGAAAGCTGTTCAATCCATGGCAGCAAGGAAGCAGTGAGAGCAAGGAGGAGGGGGGAACAAGAAGATGCCCTTCCACATCCTCATATCATCATTGAGTGACCTACCTCCGAAAAGGATGAATCATCTGACAAGACTCTGCTACTGTGATCCAATCACTTTCCAAACAGGAGACTCTGGGGAACATTTTGGATATAATTGTTATATTTCACATATAAATACTTTAATACAAAACCTAGATTGTTTTGAATATGCAGGATGGCACAAAATGTTACCTAAACAGATTTTTTTTTTTTTGAGACAGGGCCTCGCTTTGTAGTTCAGGCTGGCCCTGAGCTCACTATGTAGCCCAGGAAAGCCTCCAAATCAGCAATCCTCCTGTCTTTGCCTCCTGAGTGCTGGGGTTACAGGCGTGAGCCACCACGCCCGTCACTGTGGTATGTGGTATTGATGGCTGGTGGGTGTGAGTGACCACACCCAGCATTGTATGTGGTTACTGGGATTGAACTCAGGGCCTTGTGATTGCAAGGCAGGTGCCAGAACCACTGAGCTAAATCTCCGGCCCTAAACAGATTTTTATGGTAGGAAAAAGCAATTCTTCTGAAAGTTTATGTGATAAGGCTAAAAATCTATATTAACTGTGTGTATCAATTTTACTTGTTTGATATTTTCATATGGAATTATTTTAGCATGAAATGTTTGAGAGAAAACTGTTCTTACATAATGATGTTATGTATCTTTTTATTTAATTTTATTAGTAATATGTTTGTGGTGTGTAAAATTTCATTTCTTTGAAGAGCTTACATATTTTGTTCATCTTGAGAATACCTAACTGATATTGTTCAGTCTTAGTGAGTTCAGCTGTAAATAACTTATTGTTTGCTTTTCTTCTCCTTTATGTCATGTGCATTTATTTTTAATTTTGTACCTTGTTCTGAAGGATTTTGATCACTTCTCCCACATTTTTTTCTCTGCTAGCAGTTTTGTTTCCATATCTAAACTGCCTTCCATAAATTTTGTGCTGGAACGGGGGCAGGAAAATGTTCATTGCAGTTTAAAAACTGACAAACTTGATTCAGAATAACTCAAGATCCAGACTCTTCACCTCAAATTATGAGAAGTCTAAATTCTCATCCTAAATGCATTGATCTACTCTTCACAACATTCTCTACAATCTGTTATATAAAGGTAAAAAGTTATGACCCCTAATCCCACATTAACATGTATATTCTTTTATTTACATGAATATTGTAGAATGTAGCACTAAGAACTACAGTAAAACCTTCATTTGCAAGAATAATTAGTTCTGCTTATAATCTACACTTGCATACCAAAGCTGCAGGAGAGAGATGAACCCTTTGTGGGGAAAATGGCGGACAGAAAAGCAGGAGAGAAGTCTAAGAAGCTGAAGTGAACAGGAGCTGCCAGAGTTAATTCATGGGAGCCTCTTCTCATGCCAAACAATCTCAGTTTCTGCTATACACTCTTTTTTTTAAGACAGAGTCTCACTTTGTAGTTCAGGCTGGCCCTGAGCTCACTTTGTAGCCCAGGCAAACCTCAAACTCAGCAGTCCTCCTGCTTCTGCCTCCTGGATACTGGGATTACAGGCCTGAGCCACCATGCCTGGCATTGTAGGATGTGGTACTGATTGCTGGTGGGCATGAGTTACCATGCCTAGTATTGTTGTATGTGGTTGCTGGGATCAAACCAGGGATCTTGCGCTTGCTAGGAAGGTGCTGTAACCACTGAACTAAATCCCTAACCCCTTGCTATATGCTCTTAACAAACAGTGGAAGAGACTTGGGTTAGTAGGTGACATTGTGGTTGCTGCTCCCATCAATCTGCTCAGTAAAAATAGTTCATCTTGGTAAATTGTTTCCACTTCACCAGATCCTGAAAAAGAAGCAGAAAACCCTGTGAAAACTAAGACTGTTTCTTCCAGTAAGGGAGGGGAAAGTTCCAGTCACAGCACTGTGAAGGAATCAGCTGAAGAAGAAGAAGCTGAAAACCTCCCAACAAAGCCTACGAGGATCTCCAAGTCTGGATTTGCTGTAAGTAGTCAGACAACAAAGAAAGCATCAGCTACCACCATCAAACTTAGATCAAGTAGTGAACCAGAGGAAATGCTTCCAGAAGCAAAGATGAAGATGAAGAATGTTGGAAGGGATATACCAACATCAGCCACACCTAACCATTTCAATAAGGGAAAGCATGGGTTTTCTGATAACCAGAAGCTATGGTTAACAAAATATAAAATCTCATCTTGGAAATATCCATGACCAAGACAAATGATATGTTTTGAATTGGGGTGTGGGGTGGATGTAAAGTTAAAAGGAACAGCCTCCTTTTTAATTTAATTTTTTAATTGTTAAGATTTAAAAAATTTTTTTGGCAACAGGTATCAAACTTGGGACCTTAGACTTGTGAGCAAGTGCCTAAACCACTGAGATAAATCCTGGCCCGTTTCTTTGTTAAAGAATAGTATAAGACTATTTTTGAAACCAGTTTTTCTCTTACTTTTTTTTTTTTTAAAGATTGAGTGGTACACAAATAAGTGAGAGTTTGAAATTAGAGGTTATTTATTTATATATTTGAGACAGAGTCTTGCTTTGTAGTTTTGGCTGGCCCTGAGCTCACTATGTAGTTCAGGCAAGCCTTGAACTCAGCAATCCTCCTGCCTCTGCCTCTTGAGTGCTGGGATTACAGGTTTGAGCCACCAAGCCCAGCACTGTGGTATGTGGTACTGATTGCTAGTGGGTGTGAGTCACCACTCCCATGTGGTTATTGGGATTGAATTCAGGACCTTGTGCTTGTGAGGCAGGCACCAGAATGACTGAGCTAAATCTCTGACCCCTTTGATATGTTTTTAGAGCCTCATTTATCTCTTTTGTTACTCCCCATGTTATCATTTCAGGGTGTCCAAGTGGTTGTCTGAATTTTTCCACCTCCTTTGCCCTAAGGCTTGCCTTTGATGAGTCGAAAGACTGGGTTTACATCTTGTTTAAGTGTCTTCTAATTTTCTTTTCTTTTCTTTTTTTTTTTTTGAGACAGAGTCTAGCTTTGTAGTTCAGGCTGTCCTTGAGCCCACTGTGAAGCCCAGGCAAGCCTTGAACTTAGCAATTCTCCTGCCTCTGCCTAGGATTACACGCATGAGCCACCATGTCCCACACTGTGGTATATAGTACTGATTGCTGGTGGGCATGAGTCACCATACCTGATATTGTGATGTATGTGGTTACTGGGGATCAAACCAGGGAACTTGCACTTGCTAGGCAGGCTCTGGAACCACTGAACTAAATCTCTGGCCCCTCATTTTCATTTTTTTGTTGTTGATGGTTTTGGTTTAATTTCTATGTCAATGCTTCTGTATTGCTTATTGTGAGTATTCTTATTTATAGTACTTAGGTCTGTTAGGAATGGTTACTTCTTAGAGGTGTCTCCTAGGTATAGCTGATCTTTAGGTTTTGAGTCTACAGTGACCCTTAGGCAATATTGGTTTTGGGGTATGAAGAAGGGCAACTAATTGGAACAATCATATCACTTTGGCCCAAGTAATGCAATCAGCATCAATTATAGCATCAAACACAGTTTAGAGAATGATAAATGGTGGTAGCTATTAATTTGTCACATTGAAATGTATAAATTAGATCAAAATCAAGGACAAACCAGAAAGTTTGTGGTAAATAAACCTTTCAATACAGTGAATTTACCATTTGGGATGAAGATGTAGGAGTATGGTGGGTAGAGAGGTAAAAGGAGAGCAAAAGGTTAGAAATGGGGCTCAAAGACACAGGATGATCACATAAGCTTCAGGAAATTGGTGAAGACAGGAAGAAAAGAGGGTGAAGGAACAAGAACAAGAACAGAGCAATCTAACTGCAAAAGGACAAATGGAAGCTGTATTCACTTTCCTGTAAAAATTAGAGTAACTGAGAAAAGAATAAACCCAAAATTGGACAGACACAAGAAAAAGAAAGGAAAAAAATGAAGAAACAGGAGGGAAAAATAGAAAAAAACATAAAAAACAACAATAACTAAAAAAAATCAATAGCAGTAACAACAAAACAAAACAAAAAAACAACAAGCAGGCCTTCAGGCCATGTCTCTCTGTCCCCAGTAGAAAATGTGGGTAGCAGTGTGCAGGTCAAAGTCAATTAATCACAGGGAGATGGCTGTTATCTACTGAGATTCAAGCTGAATTCTGGCTGCAAGGCCAGACTTGAGCTTCCTGACCTCTTGTGGGATTGAACTTTGCAACGTTCTGCTATTTCAAGGTGCCCTTCCACCAAAGTGAATCCAGGGTCCTATAAGGGTGTTGACCAACTCACTAATGGCTGTAGTCCAGTCTTTCTTTACTCTCCCAGTGGGCTTCAGTTTTCATCACCAAGTCTAGAAAAGCTCCTTCTCTACTGTTTACTGCTGTTTTAATTTCTAACGTGAGTTTTATGGCCCTGGGTGCCTCTCCCACATGGATCCCAACCCTTTTTCATCCAAGCCTGTGGGTCCTGGGGTGGGGCATGGATGAGGCTTCTTCCACTGCTGAAATTTTCTATAGTTAGTAGCCTTTTTTCTTTTTAATCAAACACTGTAGTCTGCTGGGCTTTTATTGCAGACTTCCTTCACTTTCCTAGTAGACTTCAGTTTCTATCAAGGAGCCTGAGAGAAGTCCTATCTTTGCTGTTTACTACCGATCTATCTTCTGGAGCTCAAAAAAAATGGCCTTTATGGCTCTGGGTGCTTCTTCTGCTCTGCTTGGGGTGGGTGGCAGCACTGGACCTAGCACACCAAGTTTTTGGCCAGGTTTATTTCGGTATTGCATAAACCCTAATGTTCATTTTGGCCAGATAGCATATTTTTGAAGTCCCAACATGGAGAAGAATATATGATTTAAAATTATAAATTCCTCCATATATATATGTCTGTCTGCAGCCTTCTTTCACACAAATAGAAATTTGCTATATACAGTGGCTTGCAACTTGCTTTTTTTTCTCAGTTAGGGTTAAGGTTGGGGGTTACTGGCTTATCCATTTTTTCTCCTACTTACTGCCTCCTGATATCACCTGTAGTATGAGGTGTAGATGGTCCACAGAGTTTCACACAATCCCAGCCTCAGCAGCACCAGAAGGAACAAAGAGCACCAAAATGCAAGTAGTTAGATGGCAATTCCTTCTACTCTGACTCTGTAATACTTTTTCCTGTCTTTTTTTTCTATGTTTGTAAAATGTTTTCCATTATATCATGAGATCGTTTAAAAGAGTCAGTATTTGAGAACTTTCAACATATGAATGTATATTCAACCCTTCAGTTTGAAAACTGTTTTTTAACTGGTGCTAGTTAGCAAGGCAGGACAAATAGAATTAGGAAAGAAAACAAATTAAAGATGACTTTGAAAGTCCAGTTGGGATCTGATATTTTCTTACAAAATGATTTTCATCACAGTAACTTGTGCATCTGGTAGGGTCAGTGTGCTGAGGAGAAAATTAAATTTCTTTGACTAAATTAATGTCCTTTAATGGTCTGTCAAGGTTAAAGGAGGAAGGTGGTGGCTTTGAGTCCTGGTGGAAGTGATGGGTTCTGCTGAGGCTGTTAATAATGTACATGGTAATTAGAGTGAAGAGTAATGCAGGATGGTGCAAATTGGCTCTCTGTCATCTATCTGCACTGTATGAAAGGTATGAAAGCATGGACCATGGTGGACATTTTATTGATTGAACTCATGTCAAAGGAACAGTGGTGGTACACAGAATGGGGCTTAGTGTATTTTAGATAGTCAATAAATATAGGTTAAACAAGTTGTTGAATTGCCTCAGATGCTTAAATTTCAACATATTGTGAGGCCTGATTGGTATGTCAAAGTAATAATAGAGAATAATAATAACAAAGTCAAATAGGAGCCCCCTCATTTGGAGCCCATTTTCTTTCCTTCATGATATGGCCATGGGAATGTTAGCAGACAGAAAGTTAACAGACATAGTAAACTTTATTATTAATTCTAGCTATGATGGAGAGACGCATCTTAGTTTTTGTGAAGTAATGAAATATACTCACAAAATGCCATTGTTGTACTTATGAATTTTATAGATTGGATATTCTTTATCTTGGGACCTAAAATCTTTTAGAAAGTTTTTCAGATTTTGGAGAATTTGCGTAGACTTCACAGTTTATTTATAAAATGATAACCATTGCATCTTGATATCACTCAAAATAGTACATGCTTGATTTCTTCCAGTGCTGCAAAATGATTATGTAGTATTTAATTTGAAAAATTTTAAGGCCGCTCGTACTGAATTAGCTAGAATGTATAGCAGGCACTAAGAAGAAGGCAATCAACCTCAAAATGTAAAATACCCATACCCCTTATGTTATACAATGCTGTGATCCCCTTATCTCAGGTTTTGTTTTCTGCAGTTTTCTGTACCTGGCATGCAGCACACACATGTGGTAGTGAATTCTGAGTTCCACAGGTTTGAGCAATACCACCCCTATGGCTTTGCCAGTTGTCACTCACGTGGCCTTTTTCTTGAGCTGACTCAACTTACTGCCTGAGGCTTTCCTCAACAAATATTGGTCATTCCTTGAATATCCTAATTCTGGGGAGTCTTCAGTACACTTTCAGCTTTTCCCAACAGCATTATACAACTACAAATATGGGGAGGAATTTGCCTGGTCATGCAGTCCTTCCTTTGAACTCTGGAAGGAAACCTGCATGACCCGACAACCCTTGCATTCTTTACAGCAAAACAACCAGAATGACATGGATGATCTGCCAGCAGCTTACGCAGTAACTAGGTACTCTTGGAATATGGCTGCAGCAACCTCTGAAAACATGAACAGTTGAGCATGGTGAAAGTTTTCTCAGAGAACCAATTGCTTAGGAGGCTCTTGCTTGGCAATTTTCCAAGAGCTCTCTTCTCAAATGAAAGAGTACACTTGAGGCTGAAATGGATGGAATCTTGCAGATTCCTAACATGCCAAGGAATCACTTTCTTTTCCCAACTGAAGTATGTTGTTGCGTGCGTGCGTGCATGTGTGCGCGTGCTTGCTTTTGAATGGTTTGAATATCTTCAGTAAATAACACCATTTTGGGGCTCAGGTTTACATGTGATTCCTTCAAGGCCAAAATTTAACTTTTTAAAATCCATCTGCACCACTTTTTCTTTCAGTTACCCGTGTAACTCTGGCCAAGAAGAGTCATCAATATCCTTGACACAAGCTGAACATTGGTATGTCTTGGAATTTTCTTGACTAGATAACTAGTCCACTCTACTTATACTAAGCATTCTGCAAAATCCCAGGACATGAGTAAAACATAGACAGTTCTCTGTCATAATGTAATATGCATGACCTCTAGTTAAAAATCATAATAAATCACCATTAAGAAACTTGGAAGCCTCGCCTTTTTTCTCTGGACTTTTTATCAGCATTTTTGGTCTTTTGAGATGACACCAGAACCAAGAAGATATTTTTGACAGACAAATAAAAGAAATCAAGAGAACTTAGGGGAAAATGAATGAACCAAATCATAAAAGTTAACCAAATCATGTGAAGTACATAATGAAAGATGATTAAAGATGGCTGCAGCCGGGCGTGGTGGCTCATGCCTGTAATTCCAGCACTCGGGAGGCAGAGACAGGAGGACTGCTGAGTTCGAGGCTTGCCTGGGCACCATAGTGAGCTCAGGGCCAGCCTGAACTACAAAGCGAGACCCTGTCTCAAAAAAAAAAAAAAAAAAAAGATGGCTGCAGGATTCACAAACACATTATACAACAAAGTTTGTGGCAGAGTACAAGTAATTATGACCTAAACTAATTAAGAAACAAAAGAAAAGGTTTGGTGAAACAAAATAAGAAAATTAATTGGGAAGTATATAAGCAAAAAGGAAGAAAATATGAAAAAGTATATATCATAATAATCAAACAATTCCCGTTTCATAATTTGAGAATATTTTGCATGTCTCTACTTTCCATCTCCATGCACAGATATTTTAAAATTTGTTTTTATTAGTGCATGTTTGCAGTACCTATATCATGGGGGTTGGCACACATACTTACCACATCTTAGATCAGTTTATGTTTCTTCTCCTCCATTCACTCCCCTTGCCTAAATCTATTAGTCTTTTTCTCATATCATCTTTTATTTTTTTATTTTTTATTTTTTTTGCTTTTGAGACAGGGTCTTGCTTTGTAGTTCAGGCTGGCCCTGAGCTCACTATGTAGCCCAGGTAAGCTTCGAACTCAGCAATCCTCCTGTCTCTGCCTCCCGAGTGCTGGGATTACAGGCGTGAGCCACCACGTCTGGCACTGTAGTATGTGGTGTTGATTGTTGGTGGGCGTGTCTCCACGCCCAGCATAGTATGTGGTTACCAGGGATCAAACTCAGGACCTTGCGCTTGCGAGGCAAGCGCTGGAACCACTGAGCTAACCCTCCAGCCCATATCATCTTTTATTTTGTTCTTTATTTATACTTGGGTTTCACACATAGGAGGAATCACGTGATATTTAAGCTTGTGCGTCTTATTTATTTAGCTTGATATTGTCTCAAGGTACTTCCATTTGCCTACAAATTACTCAAATTTGGGGGGTCCTCTATTTTATTTTTTAAATTTTTATATATTTTTTTGGAGACAGGGTCTCGCTTTGTAGTTCAGGTTGGCCCTGAGCTCACTATGTAGCCCAGGCAAGCCTCAAACTCAGCAATCCTCCTGCCTCTGCCTCCTGAGTGCTGGGATTACAGGCATGAACCACCACACCTGGCATTGTGGTATGTGGTACTGATTACTTGTGGGTGTGTGTCACCACAACCGGTATTGTATGTTGTTACCGGGGATCCCACCAGGGACCTTGCCCTTGCCAGGCAGGTGCCAAACCACTGAGCTAAATCTCTGGCCCGGGTCCTCTATTTTAGAGTTGTATATAGGGTTTAGGGGGTTTTAGGGAGGGCAAGGGAATGGGAAAAATGAGAATCAAGATGTGTCATGCACTGGTACAAACTCTCAGTGTTGAATGTGATCATAATTATATATAAAAGTACCAAAAATCAATAAAAAAGAAATAATTTGCATTTATCCATTGACCAGTGATGTTTAACTTTCTTCTTCTTCTTCTTCTTTTTCACAGCACTGGGGATTGAACTCAGGACCTTGCACTTGCCAGGCAAGCAGAGAGCCCATCTCAAATTCAACATTTTTTACATGTATTTATTGGTCATTTGTACTTCTTATTCTGAGAAGTGTCTATTCATTTCAGTTGCCCAGTTTTTGATTTGGTCTTTTATTTTGGGTCCTCAATTATAGTGAGTTTTTAATGTATTCTAGATAGTAGACCTCTGTTTGGTTGTAGTGGCAATTTTTTTTCTATTCTGTATGTTTTGCGTTCAGTCTTTTGGTTGTTTCCTTTGGTGTGCAGCCACTTTTTAGTTTGATATACTCTTATTTGTTGGTTCATAATGTTATTTTACACGAAATTGAGATTCTGTTTGGAAAGACTATCTCTATATATGTAAGAGTTTTTACCTATTTTATGTCCCAACAGATTGTTTTTGTTTCAACATTAAATATTTGATTTATTTTAGTACATGTTAAGAGATGTGGACAAAACTAGCATGTGGATAGCCAGTTTTCCTTCACTTTTGTGAAGGAGTATATTTTTTTCTAGCTTAGGACTTTGGCTCTTTACTCAAAGATCAGATTGCAGAATGCACCTGAAATTGTCCTACTCCTGCATGATTTTGGCTCTGGCTGCATGGAATATCATCATTTAATATCATTTTAAAATACCAATTTGTATTTTTCTTTATGGGTGAAGTTTCTCTTATGTATCATGTAGTAGGATTTTATATTTGACTTAATTTGTCTACCTATTATTCTTCAGAAGAAAGCTTAGACCATTTATATTGAGTTTTATTATTGAAAGATATTTACTGAATCCTGTCATTTTATCTTTCTTCCTTTGTTAGCTTTTAAAATTTTTCCTGTTATTTAAATATTTCCTAGTTAGATTTAGTTTTTCTCTCTTTACCCTTTGTTGATGACAGCTTTATTGTCTCTGTTTAGGATTGCTTTGAATATTTTCTGTAACACTTATTTGTTGTTCACTTTTTTTTTTT
>PVIC010027715.1:0-23677 GCA_004025085.1 Thryonomys swinderianus
ATAAGATAAAATGTAACCATTTTTGAGGCCATGTTGGCCCTCTGAAAAAGTATAAATACAACCTGCTCAATAAACGGGTGCCTGCTCAGTATTGACTGAGAGGTCCTCCCGAGCCCATTTTCCTGTCTTCTTCTCTTTTCTTAATCCGCGCCCCTTGACTTCACGACCCCGCTGTTTTGTCCGGCTGGCTCCGGCACCACTCCACTATAATTACATCTTAAAACTGGAGTCATTGGGCCGGAGGGTTAGCTTAGTGGTTCCGGCGCCTGCCTCGCAAGCGCAAGGACCTGAATTCGATCCCCGGTAACCACATACAATGCTGGGCGTGGAGACACGCCCACCAACAATCAACACGGCATACCACAATGCCGGACGTGGTGGCTCACGCCTGTAATCCCAGCACTCCGGAGGCAGAGACAAGAGGATTGCTGAGTTCGCAGCGGCTTGCCTGGGCACCATAGTGAGCTCAGGGCCAGCCTGAACTACAACGCAAGACCCTGTCTCAAAAAGCAAAAAAAAAAAAAGAAACTGGAGTCATTGAACAAAGTGAAAGAATAAAAACTTGGTATTCATTTGGCTTATATTAACAGTGTGCCTTATTCTCAGCCACTATGGGCCACAGAAAAATTGACCATTGTAATGAAAACAAACTCTGTAGCTCAAATACATATATCTGATTTACATGTTTGAGATATTATTTCTTTGGTAAGAAAACATCTCATACTGTTTATGGATTAGGTTTTTCTGCCTCATGAAATAATGATTATGTCTTTCTTAAAGAAGCACTGGTAAAGTTCACCTCTGTATGTAAAGAAGAAAGCTGAAAGGTGCAGTGACTTGTTTAAGGCCATATCATAGAAAGAAAACAACACATTTTAAAGCCAAAATAAGTCTTTAGTCAACTGTCAGCAGCTATTTTGCTTAGAACATTACATGACAAAATTTCCTGTGTGCAGGTTTAATGATCCAAGTCAAACAATGGTGAAATATATTTTAGGGTTCATAGTGTGCCACTATGCTAGATTCTACACATGATTTTAAAAAATAGAAATTTTGATAAGAAGGAATGTATTTCCTCATTCAGTAGTTATCTCCCCCCATATGGCATGCAAGCTACAGAGAAGTAGCAAGAAATTTCACCTTTTGCAAACAGTTGCATAATTTTAGCAAGATTCTGTGAGTACACCTTTCTTACCCTTTGCAGTAGGTAGCAGATCTAACCAGAATTATGAAAGAATGGTTGATTTTACACTGATAATGAAAGTCAGACTCAATTATTTACTACGTGAACGATGAATGAATGAGTGAAAGGATGAATGAAAACATGGCTATTGCTAATTACAAGTCCACCAGGAAATGCCAGAAGTATTATCATATCATTAGTTCGTTATTTCAAATGTTAAAGTATTCCATGCTTACCCTTATTTCATCATTTGATAGAAAGTCCTATTTTGGTTTTTTACATGATTTAAAATTTCTTTATCTAAATTTCTGACAATATTTGTCTGTCTTCTTGTGTTTAACTCCCTTTACTCAGAATAAATATAAAAGGCAATTTATCTAAGCTTCCCAGGGAATTGGAATTCTATATTAATGTGTATTTAAGACATTTACTTTACTGCTTGTGTCAAACAGAAATCATAATTTCCCATAGCAGTAATATATAATGAATATAATTTATACCAAACTGTACTATCACTTTATCTATTTTGGATAATTAATAAAATATTACAGATTTTTGTAGCATTTGAAAAACTATTGTAAAAGTTACCACTTTCTGTATGACTGAATAGATTTCCTGAATCCCTAGGAAGGAATGGATACTGGGTCTTGGGAAACTGTAGTACAATCCTAGTTCTGCCACTTACTGGCTGTGTTAAACTGGGTGATTTTTGCTAGTCCTCTGCATCTGAAGTTAACTTTCTATAAAAGGGAGTATGAAAATATAAATTTCAAACTGTTACTGTGAAGATTCACAGAAATTACACATTTAAAGTGACTAGAAGTAAGTTAGCTGTCATCATCATCATCACTACCATTATATCCTAATTGTTTTTATTTAAGTAAGCAGTATTAATTACTTTATAGGTTCTGATTTTTTAGTATTTTAACTTTCTAATCCCAATCTTCAGTAAACTTACCTTTTTTGTTGTTGTTTGAACTACCACCGAAGTTCTGTCCTCCTACACAGTTACCCCACCCCCACCCCCCATACCTTTAGCTTTCTTTTTGAATGGCTTCTGATCTGGCTGGTTCCTCACAGGCTTCATCTTGAGATCATCAAAAGTCACTTCCAAACTCATGCTGAGAATGAGAAAATGAAGCAGTCAAGAACTTCAACATACTGACAATACGCGATCTTGCACTGGAGTGCTTAAATAGCTACTGTTATCTAATAGTGGAATGACTCAATCATTGCTAGGAGGAAGGGGAGGCTTTGCTTCATACTGGGAAGTTAGCTGACGCAAATTTGTGTTGTCTCTCTCAGGTGGGAAAGTAGTGATTCTGATGGTGTTTCATGGTATTTCACAAAGTGGTTTTTGAAAGAGAAAACTACATTTTCCATGAGAAAGGAAAAGCATTGTCCCTCTCATCAGATATGGAAAGTTGAAGTTCAAGAGACAGTGATTCACTTGGACACAGGGAATTGTAAAATCAGAGAATATTATGATTGATTGTATAGTTCTTACTACACACTCTTCAACTCATTTTTTCTTAGTTCAACAAGTAATCACATATTTACTCCTCCTTGCAAGTTGTTAGATCAATATCCATTCAGAAGTCATACTGTACTTCTATAGCTACTCCTCTAGGAATGGTTCAATAAATGCCTATAGAAATAATAATCTCATTATGAGCTTTTATTTAGTGATAAACATTTAGCTCTACTTTTGTTCTTTAAAGTCAGCTATTTTAGAATATAATAAAAAAACTTTAGATCTAACTTTTTCCCTTGTTATCTTAAATATACTACTCCATTTTATGAGTATTTCACATGGAGTCTTATAATAATAAAATTTAAATTGAAGATGTTAATAAGTTCTAGAATGTATGATGGATATTGTGAAATTGAAAACATTCAAAGGGAAATGGGGTGGGTGGTGAGTACCGAGGGGTAAGAAAAAATGTGATGGCAATAAAAAAGGGGAAACAAAGCTTATGTATTTATGGGGTGGGCAGTTGTGGGGTGGGTAGGGGAATGGTAAAAAATGAGAATTAAATTGTGTCATATACTGGTACAAATTCTCAATATGGAGTGTGATCATGATGTGTATATACAACATACCAATAAAGATAAAAATTAACTAAAAAGAAGAAGAAGAAGAAGAAGAAGAAGAAGAAGAAGAAGAAGAAGAAGAACTCAAGAGAGTAAGTTACATTGAAATCATGGAAAAGTATTCATTGGGATCAGGTTTGATTCCAATTTTTACATCTGTTTGTTTGTTAATTTCATTATGGGACATTTCCTCCACATATTGTCTTTCACAAGTGACTCATTTTTAAAATTGTTTAAAATTTATTTATTTATTTATTTATTTATTTATTTATTTATTTATTTATTTGAGACAGGGTCTCGCTTTGTAGGTCAGGCTAACTCTGAGCTCACTATGTAGCCCAGGCAAGCCTGGAACTCAGCAATCCTCCTGTCTCTGCCTCCTGAGTGCTGGGATTACAGGCATGAGCCACCACATCCGGCACTGTGGTATGTGGTATTGATTGTTGGTGGACGTGAGTCTCCACACCTAGCATTGTATGTGGTTATGGGGGATCGAACTCAGGACCTTGTATTTGCGAGGCAGGCCCTGGAACCACTGAGCTAGCTCTCCAGCCCTTCTTCTTCTTCTTCTTCTTTTTTTTTTTTTTTTTTTTTGAGACAGGGTCTCTCTTTGTAGTCCAGGCTGGCCCTGAGCTCACTATGTAGCCTAGGCAAGCCTCGAACTCAGCAATCCTCCTGTCTCTGCCTCCCGAGTACTGGGATGACAGGCGTGAGCCACCATGACCAGCACTGTGCTATGTGGTATTGATTGCTGGTGGGCGTGAGTCACCACGCCCAGCATTGTATGTGGTTACCAGGATCAAACTCAGGACCTGGTGCTTGCTAGGCTGGGGCTGGAACCACTGAGCTAAATCTCCGGCCCTGACTCATTTTCTTTTTAAAATTCATTGTTTTAAATGACGGTGGACTTAGGAATTAGAGGTGAATTTCATGTGATTCTTATATATTGGATAATCATAGAACTCAAAGAGGTATACTGTTTCATATAGTGACCGTCCATGTAGCATAGCAGCAGAGAATCATTGGAACTAGACACAGCTAGTTCATACCTTTCCCTTGGTCTATTGTCTTGGAGAATTATTTAACACTGAACCTATGTCTTTGTCCATAAAAGTTTTGGATAATGTTATTACATGTGGCATGCATTGTACCTAGAATATACTAAGAACTCAATAAATAATAGGCACAATTATCATTGATAGTAATATTCAACACAGTTAAGTAAGCCAGAAAAAAATATATTTTAGTTTAACCCATGATTGACTTGAGACACAAAGGCTTTTTCATGAGATCCTTCTGTCTACACATATATGCACAGATAGAATCTTTACTGACTTTTCTCTCCACAACCCTATGTCCAGTGTATAAGTAACTGCTGAGGTTATATGTACTTTTAAAAAAATCCTTACCTATAAAAGATATTTTTTCTGAAGTATTTATGTGCAAAATTATGATATCTAAAATATGCTTTAAATCATTACATGAAAAATAAAAAGGTTGGAAAATTAATAAACACATAAATTGTCTAGTTAATTCATTAGGAAAAATCACCAAGGTTCACAGTCTAGTTAAGATTCCATTTCCTTCCTCCACCCTGTTTTCTGAATTCCCCTCTTCTGTGCAGAATATCCAATACCAAACAGTTTACCTGCCATTTAAAGTCTTACTGTGGGGCTAGAGATTTAGCTCAGTGGTTCCAGCACCTGCCTAGCAAGTGCAAGGGCCCTGGTTCAATCCCTGGTAACTACATACAACAATACCGGGCCTGGTAACCCACACCCACCAGCAATCAGCACCACATACCATAGTGCCAGGCATGGTGGCTCACACCTGTCATCCCAGCACTCAGGAGGCAGAGGCAGGAGGATTGCTGAGTTCGAGGTTTGCCTGGGCTACATAGTGAGCTCAGGGCCAGCCTGAACTACAAAGCGAGACCCTGTCTCAAAAATAAATAAATAAACAAACAAAAAAATAAAACAAGAAGTCTTACTATGTAACATAGTTCATCAAAACTCAGCATGTGGCAAGCACATCTCTGCCTAATCAGCATGTAAGAAGGCCACGTATGTACTTGTACAAACTTCGCATGACAAATGTCTTCATTATGAACTGAAGTATTAATTTTTTTTTAAATAAGAAGACCTTGTTATCGTTATCTCTCAGGGCCCCTCCCAGCTCTCTAGGTGTCAGGAAGTCAGGTCCTGCATCTTCAGTAGCATCCATTCAGCCCACCTAGAATTACACTAACCTCACCAGGGGGCTAATTCAATCCCACACACCCTTAATCCATGTTCACACACCCTAGATCCAGTCACCTCCGAAAGCCACACCTGAGAGCACATGAGGTTCTGTGGCGACATCTAGATACAAACCACAGCAATGGCGTATAAACCTATCACATCTTTGATATACTGAATGCTCTCCTTCCCCCTTTCACTTCTTCAGATCTAATCCTTGAACTGACTTTCAATGCCTCTGAGGTTGCTGCTCAGTACTCGTGCTGTGACCTCAGCTCATAGGCCAGAGATGCTTGCCAGCGAAAGTCCCAGGACTTTTAAGACAGAACAGGCCTCTTCTGCTGTCTTCTCCAGCCCTAATGCCATGTCTGTGGCCCAACCTCTGCTCCACTCTTCATTGCTTTGTGTTGCTGTCTCAGAGTAATAACAGCCTTAGCTTCTATTTCACCAGGGCTCAGAGAGAAAGGAAATCCATGGTGTACACCTGACCGAGCAGAGGTCATAAGGAGAAAAATCAGAAGAATCAGAAGTAAGCATTTTTCAACACTTGTTCTAGAACTTGTCCAACAATTTCCCAAAGTGTAGGTGAAAAGGTCTAACACATACACCTTCCACTGCTTCCAGTTCAAGTTTTTAACAACGTGAACACAAGCTAATGATTCACAAGCTTAATGGAACCACACAGATTGTGTGGGGTTACAATGACCCAAGCTGCTGCCCTCTGTCCCCACGTGAGTACCTGCTGTAGTCTTCTCATCTAAATTATCCATAAATGGTCCCTACGTGGAAGCTCCTGAGTTAACGTTCACAAGGCATAATTACATCCATTAGGATTAACAAAAAAGTGTTATTTTCCCAGGTAATACTCTGGTGAGAAAACATTTTAAATGGCAGTAGTAATTCTAAGAAAGAAAAATATCAAGGTAGTCATTAACAGAAACCCATTCTGTTCAAACCTGTTAGGGAGCTGGAGGGCAAAAAAGATGATGGCGATCACATGACAGGAAAGCGAGACAAGGGGGAGACCTGCTGGTGCTGGTGGAGGCCGGTGTGAGTGGGAAAATCGTGGCCCAGTTAGCGAGGGGAAACATTTGAGCACCAGAACGCTGCACCGGCAAAGCTAGGACACAGTCTAGAGAGGGACTGCTGTAAAAATTTACACAAGAGGGATCAAAGGCAATAATTGGCCAGTATCTTGAAAGTGGGTATCATCTGTAAAATATAGTTCAAATGAAAATCATCTTTGCTGACAAAAAACACTTGGTAACAGGGCAATTACTTGCGGTGTACGTATTAACTTATTTACTTTTTTTTTTTTTTTGAGACACGGGCTTGCTTTGTAACTCAGCCTGGCACTGAGCTCACTGTATAGCCCAAGCAAGCCTCAAACTCAACAATCCTCCTGCCTCTGCCTCCTGAGTGCTGGGATTACAGGAGTGAGCCACCATGCTCAGTACCGTAGTATGTGGTACTGATTGCTGGTGGATATGAGTCACCACATCCAGTATTGTTGTATGTGGTTACCAGGGATTGAACCAGGCCCCTTGCACTTGCTAGGCAGGTGCTGGAACCACTGAGCTAAATGTCCAGCCCCTAAGTGATACATTTTAAAGGTAAAGATAATGTAATTAAGATGAAGAATGCTTTCCAAATTTTAATAGAAAATTTGGCAAGGTGAAAGATTGTACAGAAGTAGAATAGCAGGATGCTAGTCATGGTGCTACACTAAATTCCCAGTCTTTTCCCCCTCATAAAGCAGGAGTGAAGGGCCTACTTAGTCTACACTATGTTATTTCACAGAGAAAATAAAATCAGAGACAAGAAATCTTCCCACGTCTACCCACTGGGAATGGAAACCAGAGAGAGATGAATTTTGTCAATAGCCCCTCTTTTTCTTTTAGTACTACAGTCTTGCAGGGTACTGTGCCACTGAGCTACATCATCAGCCCCATTCCCTTTTGTTTTTGAGATGGGGTATCTCTAAATTGCCCAGGTTGTGGTGAAACTTGTGATCCTTGCCTCAGCTTCCTTTGATGGTAGGATTTCAGATATGTATCACTGTACCTTGTTGTGTGTGTGTGTGTGTGTGTGTGTGTTAGGGATTGAATATAAGTTCACACTTGCTAGATAAGTACTCTATACTTGGACTAAATTGCCAGCTTAGCCCTTTTTACACTTTTACTTTGAGACAAGGTCTTACTAAATTGCCTAAGAGAGCCTCTGACATTTAATCTTCCATCCTCAGCCTCCTGGGACTAATTATTTCCTTTCTCATATATTAACTGTGTGATCTTGGAAAAGTTATTACATCTGTCTGTGGGTTTCATATACATATATGGCAATAATTGTCACCTCATAGACTTTAAAAAAGTAAATAATTTGGGCCAGAGATTTAGCTCAGTGGTTCCGCTGCCTGCCTAGCAAGCGCAAGGTCCCTGGTTCGATCCCGGTAACCACATACAATGATATGATCTTGGGCTTGGTGACTCACGCCCACTAGCAATCAGTACTACACCCCACAATGCTCAACGTGGTGGCTCACGATTTGTAATCCCAGCACTCGGGAGGAAGAGGCAGGAGGATTGCTGAGTTTGAGGCTTGCCTGGGCTCCATAGTGAGCTCAGGGCCAGCCTGAACTACAGAGTGAGACCCTGTCTGAACAAACAAAATATATATCACTTAGCTTTGAAACAAATAGATTTTAATAATCAACTTCTCACCAGAGTATTTTCTGTCTGTTTTCTATAGGTGGGCACAGAAACATTTTCTCTCTTTCTCTTCTCCATTCTCATATCAGTGTCATGCTATGTGGTAGCCTTTAGGAATGAGACCTATCCCAATCAGCCGACCCCCCCTCAACAATTACTATAATTAGCTTTTCAGAGTTAAAAAGCATCAAACATGGTTTTATTCCATTCTTATGAGATAGATGTATCATTGTAAACTAACGTCTAGTATTCTTTTCCATTAAGTAAAAGCTTGAGTATAAATTCTTCATTCATTCTAGTAGACATATTCCTAGTATCACATTCTTTCTATGTGCACTGATTTTTCTCTCTGACTTTAGTTTTTGTTTTCTAGAGCAAAATGTTTTCCTTTTCTTTCCTTTTTCTTAAGTTGGGATCTCACTTTGTCTCTCAGGACAGTCTCAAATTCTGACCTCAAATGACCCTCCTGCCTCAGTCTCCCGCATAGCTGGGACTATAGGTGACATCACTGTGCCTAGCTGCCGAGTAGTGGGATCTATTTTCAATCACAATACTCTTTTTCCAGAAAAGAAGAAGAAAATGAAGAAGGTGGAAGAAGAAGAGGAGGAGGAGGAAAGAAATGAGGAGAAGAACAAAAACACAAAGAAAGAAATCTATGGCTCTTAGGAGCCAGTTTTTGAAACACATGTATGCACGTCTGATGTGTCTATTCCAGTGAAAAATGCGAGCAGAGTGGAGGAGACCATGGAGAACACCTGGAAACTACCGTTCGTGTCTCCTCACCCCGAAGGTGGGACCTTTTCCAGGTCATCCGGCAACTGCTCAATCCTACCTCAGTGCTTAAGAATAAATGACCCAGAACTGGGAGAGTTGATTATCAACATAGCGAGGGGAATGTTTCGAAGGGGGGGGGTGTTAATCACATGGAAAATGGGGGGAAAGAGATCAGCAGGGTGACTTTCGCCCTTCAGCAGTGTGATAAGGGACCAAGAAGCATTACCTGCTGGGAGATGAAGACGAGAGCGTGTCTGTCATCACCAGTCTGCCTCTGACCTTCCTCAAAGACAAGCTTCTCACCCAGTGACAAGAAATCCGTCGAACTTGGAGGGCAAATGCGTCTTCCTGGAGTGCTTTCCTACCGAGAGCAGCCAGGGGAAGAAAATCACAAACACAGAGAGGCTTAACAGCAGGATGGAAGAAGGCAAAGGGAAACAAATGCAGTGACTAAAATCGGAACCAGAGGTAGAGAGGGAAGCCAGGAGCAAAGAGGAGAGACATCAAAAGTCAGAGGGAGTGAGAGGCGATAGAAGGAAAAACTGCTTTGTTGCTGACAAACGTTTCTCTTCTTAAGAACTCTAGGTCAAGAAGGCACGCCTGCTGCAGAGCATGGTAAAGAAGCAGCGGATACCCAGTTCCTAAGCCAGGAGCAGGTGTGCGGCCTGATGGGAGTCCCCGCCCGTGTCCTGCGGGCCTCTGTGCTGGCCTGTTTCATCCAGGTGAGTTCAGCTGTGTAAAGGTAGGAGAGGAAAGGCTTTTATTTCCTTCTTGTTCAGATCAATCAGCTCTTAGAAGACTCTGACAGAAGATGGGTGAGGTGAAAAGACAAATACAGAATCTACGGCAGAGTGGGAAAAGGAAGCAGTGCTGGGGTCTCTTGGTGCTGCGGGGCTGCACAGATGTATGTGTGACTAACATGGATGTTCACGGAAAGGGAGGGCGAAACTACAGTAAACTGGGTGTGATGCCGCATGCCTGTGATCCCAGCACTCTGGGAGGCTGAGGCGGGAGGATCATAAGTTGGAGCCCAGCCTGGGTGATTTAGTGAGAGCTTGTCTCAAAGTAAAACAATAGAAAGGGTTTGGGGTTTGGCTCAGGACACAAAGGCCCTCGGTCAATACAAGTCACACACACACACACACACACACACACACACACACACAATCACAGATACTTGTAGGATAACCACAGTATTTTAGAAGTGACATGTAAGTACACTTGTCTCATTTAATATATTATCACTATCCCTCAAAATCTCAAGTAAATTGGAATAATTTACAATTTACAGCCAACTTGGGATAATTCACACGTAATTTCACTAAATGGAATCTCCTGCATCAGTTCTAACATTATTCTAGCAGTTTAGATGCTTCCATTCCAGGAATAAAAGAGGGAGGACTTCCCTGGCAGACTTAGGCAGAAGGATCACAAGTTTGGTCCCAGCCTGGGCAACGTAGACCCCGCCTCAAATGAGAAAGGGACTGGCGATGTAGTTCAGTGTTTCACTCTCCAGTACGGGAGGTGGGGGTGAGCGTGGGGGGTGCTTTAAAAATATTTAAATCTTTTGTTTCTCCCCACTGTGAATCAGTAGCCTCTGAGTCATCTATTAGTTGACAAAGAGGTCAACAGACCGAAGGATTCTGAACAATCATCAGAATTAACTCGTATGCAGATATGAAATCTGGCAAGATGGGCAGAAAGTGTCCACTTTGCTTCCTTCTCCTTCTCTTCCCTTCGTTCCCTTTTCAAATCTTTCTGCAACAAGCATATGGTCTGCTGAGAACCTTCGATTTCTTTTTACTTTCATGAAGAAAGTGAAGCAAAGAAGCAGGCTGGCGCTGAGAAAACAAACCCTGGTCATTTCTCTTAGCAAAACCTCCTTTAAGTGAAAACAAAAGCCGTGTTCCCCCAGTGTGAGCTGCAGGTTCCTGCACTCCTTCGCTTCCCACCTATCCTAAGGGCCTCTGTTGTTTCGCTGAACTTTCAGCTCATTTAAATTTTTGGAAGTCAAAAACAGCGTCTGGAGACAGGCGTGGTGGCTCACGCCTGTCATCCCAGCACTCGGGAGGCAGAGACAGGAGGATTGCTGAGTTCGAGGCTTGTCTGGGCTACATAGTGAGCTCAGGACCAGCCTGAACTACCAAGCGAGACCCTGTCTCAAAAACAAAAAACAAAAAACAAAAACAGCGTCTGGAAATAAAATCTGCCCCTAAAAGGTTCCTTCAAGGAGGAAGTCATCTGAGATGTAAGACAAAAAGAGTGAAAGGGTTAAGTTTCACTTTTCTGATGTTATTTATGAGACATAAAAGGGAATAGTAGCACCATGAAGGAGTTGTAAGACTGAACTTGCCATTAGTTGTTTTAATTTATTCAACACATATTCGTGATGATAGAGTCAGATTTGAATTCTGGCTGCATCAGTGAGTGTATGTAATTGGTCACATTTCTTAACCCTACGCGTTAGTCCTTTTACCCTTCAAGGTAAAGTGCAGGGTACCTACCTACAGGATTATTGTAAATAAACATTATAGAGTATTAGAAATTAATAGTCTGATTACCATGTGTAGACTACTCAGCAAAACCCACTTCCCCTTTTTGTTTTGTGGGGTGGCATATTGGTCTTTCGGTGATGGCATGGAAAAGGACAGTGAGGAAAAATTCATTTCATAGCTGGGCAGGAATGAGAACCAGCAAATCATCCTGAAGGATAGATCAGGAAATTTCTAGGACAAAAAAATTAATATACACGGCTGCCTTCCATTCACAAGGAAGAAGACACATTCACTACTAAAACAAACAAGCAAACATCAACAGGTGAAATATACATCTCCTCCAAATTCTCCACCTCAGTTCAGCAACCATGGGAGTGATAACAGTCCTAGGTATGCCTCACCTTACAAACACGCACACCCTGGTCTTCAACAATCTCTCTCACACATCACAGCCCTGAGGTATGGTTGCTATGACCGAGATGACTTCCCTGTCTGAGACCATTTCCCTTCCTACAGCTTCCCGGAGCAAGATGTGAAGAAAACTGTGTCAGTCCTGAACAGTAAGTATCTAAGGAGTTGAGCTGGGAGGAAGGAAAAACAGACAGAACTTCAGTACCCAAACACGGGTCAAAGTGTCATTAGATCTCTGCAACTTCCCTTTCGTTCTGTCTAAGTAGGCACCCACCTACTATTACAGACATGTGTGTCATTGTGTGTCCTCAGAATAACACAGCTGACAGGTTTTTTTTTCCAGAGCCAATCTTACCACCAAAGTAGTATACTTTATCTCTTAGCCATGGCTCACAATGACTCATGAGACAGACACGATTCAGTATCTAGTCACTAGCTTATCTCTGTGGGTGATTTCCAGAGGGAATTCCCTATTCCAAACCTGAACAGCAACATCTAGTCTTTAGAGCCGTTAATTTTTATTGGAGAATTCATGTATCTATCACTGTGGTAGAGTTAGTCTATACACTGACACTGTCCCGGGTATCTCATGCAGTCACAGAGAGCAGAAAGATAAACATTCATGCATGAGGCCTGGTTTGGATTCCCAGTATTGAAAGAGAAAGAAAGGAGGAAGCGAGGAAATTAAAAGAGAAAAACAGATGTGTTCAGGCTGAAGGAAATGACAGCCACGGGAAATGTGGTTACCTTGATTATTTGTGACATGCACATGAGACCTCGGTTACTTGACACTGAGGTTTTAGACATCTACCACTACAGAAAAAAAAAATCCTTTCCTACAGATCCAGGATCTAGTGCAGAGCTCAAAGGGCTTTGAACACATGAATAATGGGGAAAAGTCAAAAGTATAAAGGTTCAGTAGGAAAAAAAAAAAAAAAAAAGCAAACTTCTTCTCACAAAGCGTGGCCCAAAATATAGGAAAAAATATAGAAATAGATTGCAATAGATGAATATATTACAAAGTATCATTAAAGAACAGAAGTTATTAATCTAGAAAGACTTACAAATACTTTGATTTTCCTCTGTCTTTTATTCCTGGTCTTAGACTGCTTTTCCCATACAGTCCCCATTATTTTCATCTCTATGAGGAAATTTATCATTGCCACAGTTAGTTCAGAATATTTAGTTAGCTTTCATCATAGGAAAACTCTGCTTCCTGTTTGGCTTCAGAGCATTTGGTTTTTAAAAGGGACGTGACAGTTTGGACCCTTTTCATGGGGATATTGTTGCTGTAAGAGCTTGTGAAACATAAGTTACTGACTCAATTGCTTTCATGCTTTTAACTGAAATTTCCTTTTTAAATACTCTTTATATTCAAATATATAAGAACCTTGACATTCATATGCACTTACCAATTTGCTCTTTATAAATATTTTCCAAATTATTTTTTGGCAATTTTCTTCATAACTATTTACAAGTCATAGATCTGTTTTGTGTTAGCACTTTCACTATTAGTCTGTTTTATAGTGATTTACAAAATAATCTGCACAAAGTCATATATTGTATAAAATAGTGTATACTATTTCACATTTAGAATTAGCTCATCATCTAGAACTTGAAAAATTATCTTAGTTGCTTTTATTATAATGGCATCATTGCTTTTTTGTAACACACATGTGTGATATTTAATATACTAAACTTTATTTTTTTCTTCATAGTTGCTTAACCACAGACTGGATACATCTGTGGTATATATGGTAAGTTTCAGTAGGAATGCCAATAATGATATTTCATTTTACAGGGTCATTAAGTATATGTGTGTGTGTCAAATTTATACATACCTACATATGTGTGTGTGTGTGTGTTTGTATGAGAGAGAGCGGGCAGGAAAGTTTGAGATAGCCTGCCTACTTAATATCTCAAACTCCTCATTAGCGTACGAGATGACAGACCAGGGTATTCTATTTGAACATAATCTGTTTCACCAAGATCAAAAGATTATTGTACCCTTTTGGGATGTGCTCAAGAAATAGCTCTACAAATTTTACACCAGCAAAATAAAATCAACTGCTTCAAATTATCTTAAATATTGTATTCTAATCCACTTAGTCCAGTTAACAAGTATATATGTATATATGAGTTCTAATCTTATTATCATTATATGAAACAAGGATCAGAGCCAGAGATTTAGCTCAGTGGTTCCAATGCCTGCCTTGCCAGCACAAGGTCCTGAGTTCAGTCCCCGGTAACCACATACAACAATACCAGACATGGTGACTCACACCCACTAGCAATCAGTACCACATACCACAAATGCTGGACGTGGTGGCTCACACCTGTAATCCTAGCATTCAGGAGGCAGAGACAGGAGGATTGCTGAGTTCCAGGCTTGCCTGGGCTACATAGTGAGCTCAGAGCCAGCCTGAACTACAAGGTCTCTCAAAAAAAAAAAAAACCCAAACAACAAAAACATGGATCAAAAGGCAGGCATTAAAGACTATCCCAGAACTGAACCAAGCCAGGTCTCTGAGTGTGCCCACTCTCCGGGCTCTTGCAGGTTGCTGGTAGTAGTTGGCATCCTGCTCCTGCTGTGTGGCCTGACTTCCGTGTGCTTCCGCTGCTTTCTGATTCGCCAGCAAAATGGAGAAGATGAAGGTCAGCCACCCTACGAAGTGACCGTCATTGCTTTCGACCAGGACAGGTCTCTCCAGAACACTATCACTTGTGAGTATGCCGCACTGATGTGAGCAAGAGATCTCGGTTTCATGAACACTTAGGAAACTAACTACACAGGGAAGGCAACACTGACCAAATAATGCTCCAGTTCTAGGACTCAGAGCAATTTTACTTTCCAGAAGAGGAATGGGATGCTGACCTGGGCTGTCACTGGTGCTGGATTATCAAATGGTGCCTGGGGCTGGGGATTTAGCTCAAGTGTTACAGCGTCAACCTTGGGCACACAAAGGACTGAGTTCAATCCCGGTATTGCAGAGAGGGTGGGGGGGGGACTGCATGGAGAAGAAGATAACCACTCATCCATATCTCAAATATTTGTCCGGCTGGTGACAGTGTGAAGAGAGAAATGAAATGTTAGAGAAAATGCTGGAGACATTGCATAAGGAGAATTGTGTTTATAGTTTTTTGTTTTGTTTTGTTTTGTTCTGTTTTACTAGTAGTACGTGTTTGCAGTACACAGTGTTTACATTCCTTGTGTGGAACTGGCACATGTGCATAACGCACCCTCGTGCTTTTTTTTTATCCCTTCTGCTCCTCTTCTCTCCTCCCTCCATCTCTTGATTCCTCCATTAGAGAAAGATTTATCTCCCTCCTGCATATGACCTATCTTACAAGTCATTTTTACAAACTAAATTTATTTATGTTATAAATAGCTCTAGAATCTAATTTCAAATGCTGAGCATAGCTTCCCAAATGTCTTAAATTTTGTGAAGACCTGTATTTTATATTGTTTTATATTTTTGAAGAAATCAGTGGTGTGTTCTTTGAGTTCTGTGTCCTTCAAGTTTTGGGACATCCAGTGTTTTGCCCCAAAAATCTATCTGATCGTCATTACGACACTTTATGTTACTTTATGGTCTTTCCTGAAACGAGGGTGCAAATGCAAGGTAGAACAGCAGATAGCCAAGCACTAATCTTTATTTTGCCAAGAGAGCACTACGACATATTGTTGTTCACTTTTCCTAATGCCCTTTTCTGTCCTCACTCTAGAGAGGGGTGAAGCTCAGGGCCTGCAGTACCTGCAGGTAGCGTAGAGGGGTCTAAGTCTGGGAAAGGAAGGCCGAGGCCTGCGAGGTACCAGAACACAACATAGATCATTCAAAGACAGCCAAGAAGACAAGTTCTTCTTAGCAGAACCTGAAGCTTAGTAGCTTAAGTCTCCTAGGGTTTTCAGGTACTGTGTGGCAGGGGGTGGCAATGAGTCTGGACACTTATTAAAAAATGAAAGGAGACTGGTGTGATGTTAACCAGCTGAGGCCTCTGCTCCTCCTTCCCTTGCAGCCCTGCAGTCAGTGTTTGGTTCTGCAGCTCGGAGAATTCTGGCCGTGGCTCATTCCCACAGCTCCCTGGGCCAGCTGCCCTCCTCACCGGACACCCTCCCTGGCTACGAGGAAGCTCTTCGCATGAGTCACTTCACAGTGGCCAGGTGTGGACAGAAAGCACCTGAGTTATCCCTGGTGCCTGAGGAAAAGCAGCCTCCTCCAGGGGAGACGCAATCGGCCAGAGTAGAGCACCCTTCACCATGATTTTGACTTGTGCACGGAGCCCAAGGTTTCCTCAGTCTGTCGGGATCCTCAGACTAACTCCCAAAGGTGTAGCATGGCATCTACGTATCATTCTGTGGAAAGATGGATCCGAAGTCTTCCTTCCTGATCACAGATCTTTTCAGATATGAAGTGCTCATATCAGGAACTCTGATTCTGTATCCAGAGGCCAAAATTCACTATAATGATTTCTAACCAGCCAGGAGAGCCTCAAGGGTCATGAATTCCTTCAAGCATTTGGGGCATAAAAAATTCTTTCCCCTCCTGACACTGAAAGTTGGTTTTCTCTCTGCCAGCTAATAGATAATGGCAAGCTTGAAGAGAAAGAAATTGTAAGGACAGCCACAGTCATGAGTGGCCTGGTCCTAGGGAGCTTTTCTCCTGAAAAACAACCAGTTTTATAGTGGATGAAATGATCATCTCGAATATCTCATAATACCCACATGGTAATACAGAATGCAGGGGTGGGGTTGCTGGTATAAGAGAACACAGTTATAGTGTTTCTCAAATATTAAAATCTTTCTTTCTCCACAAGTCTACCCACTAGAAATATGAAAAACTGCACAGTGCAGTAATTATTACTCCAGTTCTTCTGCCGTACAAATACACCAAGAGCGACATGTACAAGAACTTAAGGATCCCTTTGAAACTTTAAAACAACAGCACAGCTTTGCTTCTGTCCTGCTTCCACCACGCAAGGTCCCAGCCAGTCCACAGTGACTCACTGGCGCACTGCCACCTTGTGGAGCCAGGGTAGAGGATGCGTTCTCTGCTCTGGGCCTGTGTCCCTCTCTCCTCCGGATGTCCCAGGTGGTCAACTCGGCCTGGCTGGGACCACACCCCGGCTCCTTCCCGCTGAGTAGGCTGCACTAGCAGCCTAACATACCCCCCCGCCCCGTGAAGTAGTGACTGGAAAATCGAGATGGGGAAAACGACACGTCTTAGAGAAGTTATCAAAACCTTTGAAGTCCGGTTTTCCCACTTGTAGAGGCACTTTAGGAATTGTGAGATTGAGGAAGCTAAATTATGTGACATGATTTGCGAATCATCAGGCACATGTACACTTGCTAATTGTTGTCGTCTAATACTCACCTGCCTGCTATAATTCCACTGAGAATTATGCTCTGCCTTGTCCTTTGGTCAACCTGTTACATCATTGTACAGTTATGGCTGGCACAGCTGCATTTGATTAATAAACATTTGTTGATTGAGGTAAATAACATAAAGACGTAAATGATTCTTGTTTGTATGGTCTGCACAGAGAGAAGGAATATTTGAGAAAACTAGTTTTTTAAGCTATCTGATCCAGTTTTCAGAGGAGGCAATACAGACCCAGGTGTTGGCTGATCAAACACATTCTTGAAATAGCCCAGAGGACATTAAAGTTCCCCAAGTTACCTGGAAGCTTTGGAGATACATGGGTTGTTAATGGAAACCGAGGTGGTGTATTAATTAGGATTCATAAGAGGAACAGATTTAACATAAAAATGCATACAGTTAGAGAAGGGATTTATAAGATAGGCTTACAGGATCAGGAGCCAGAGAGTCCCAAGGCGCACCAGCAGAATCAGAGCACAAAATGGTCGGCTGTGGTCTGGAGGCCTGGAGCACTGGGTCAGAGGTTGAAGGCCTGGAGCTCACTGCAGTCTGGTGCAGGCTGCACTGGAAGCCTGAAGGAACTGGAGATAACTATGCACAGGCAATGACAAAGGCCAGGGCTCCTTGAAGAAGAGCAAAGGAAAAACTCTTCTTTCTCTTTTATTCTGTCCAGGCTACAAACACATCAGTTGGTGCCACCCACAACGGGGTGTGTCTTCCCTCACTGTGCAGCCTCAAAATCATCCACGGACACACCCAGACCTGTAGCAATCTGCTAGGCATTTCTTACTCAAGTGAAGTGGAGGAATCACAAGTAAGATCATGGTGGCTTTATTTTACCACCATGAAATAAATTGTTTGGTTATGACACATTCCATAAAATATTTGAGTCTTCCTTCAAGACACTACAGACTTTAAAAAGTTATGATGCTGATAGGTATTTAAAGAGCTTGGAGGAAACTCTCCTTCTAAGGTTTGATCTTATGCAGTACATGCTCCCCGCCTCCCACCAACTCAATGTGTGGTAGAGTCTTGTACCTCCATCCTCTGTTGCTGCATCCTGTTTCTCCATCCTGAAGTGTATCCTTTCATAATCTGTTTCACTCGCAGAGTCTCACTCACTCACAGCTAGTCCTCAGCCGCATGGTGTTATTTACTCCCTCAACCTTGTCATTTTTGTGATGAGCTATTAGCACACTTTTGACTTGACTTCTTTGTCTACTCGGTCAGAGACATGTTAAATCACCTGAATCATTTTCACTGTTGTGCTCATTTCTAACCCTTATGAATTTCCTTCTGATTGATTTTTCATCTGCCTCAATTGTATTTCCTTGCCTTACTTCCAGTTAATTATTCAGAGAAACTTCAGACCTCTGTAGGTACAAGAATAGGCTTTAAAATTCTCTTGTTATGAAAATAAATGTAAATATTACTTTATAAGCAAATGACATGTGCATAGAGAGGATTTATTTCATATTTTCCCTTTGTCCCTGGGAAAGGCCTTTCTACAGGAAGAAGAGCTCACAGCTGCTTCAGATACTAATTCACATAAATGGTAGCTACTGGAAAATTGTACATGTGTTGTGACACCCCCTCCTGCAAAGCAGACCTCCCTGCAGCCTCGTGTACCCTGCACCACCTCTCTTTTCCTGGCTACTCAAGCCTCTTATCCTTCTGAATTCCGTATAATGTCTGACCCCTTCCCTCCAATTTGGTCTCGTATTTTGTGACTTCGGTGTGTGATACAGTGTGCTCTTCATCTTCTAATCACCTGTTAGAAGTGCACTTTATAGGCTAACATAAGCAATTCCTCAGAGAACATTTAAAATCCCCTTCACGGTTAAGGAATGTACAGTGGCTTATATCTATATGGTCCCCCGAAACCTCATGTAGCCATAGGTGGGGTTTTTTTCAGAGGTGACTGGATCTATGGTGTGTAATACTAGCTTTAAATGTATGTGATTACTAAATTAGTCCATTTGATTGGTTCAGCATAGTTCTGGGTGTGAACAGTGGGAAGGCCCTCCCTGGGTTCAGGGGACACCACCCAAAAGGCCAGAGCCCTTAGGAAATAAAAGGCCAAAGGAGTCCTGTTGCTGTTCATGCTGCTTCTGCTGCTGCTGCCGCCGCCATTGCTTGCTACTTGCTGCCTTCTGCCTGCCCTCTGTGCTAGGGTGTGGTGGTTCGTGTTGGATGTCCACCCAAAGCCTCACGGTTTCTTGGAGGTAGCTAAATCTAGAGTGTGTGATTGATTGACAGTGAGGCTGGACCCAAAGGTGCTGTGATTAGGGATGAGAGTGCTAACCGCACTAAGTAGTCTGAATAAAATGGTAGGAGCAGAGTGATACTGTGAAGGTCCCTTGTTGCCTTTGCTGTGTTCTGCTGCTATGAGCGGTGGCCTCTCTGCCGTCCTCCTTTCGAGCCAGATGATTATGGACTAAAACTTCTACAAACTATAAACCAAATAAATCTCCCCTCTCCTTTAGCTTTGGGTGTTGGGTATTTTGTCTCAGCAGTGAGAGAAAAGCAACTAAGATACTTGGATTGTTCCTCTTCTCTGATGCCCCTCTGCTATCCGCCTGGCATTAAAACCAGCTAATTACGGGCTAAAACCTCTACAGAATGAACTAAATAAACCTTTAACTTATGGTGTTGTGTATTTTGTCTCAGCAATAAGAAATATAACAGAGTGGAAGTGGAGAAAAATGTAGGGACTTGAGACAGACTTTGAGGGAAGAATTATCAAGGCACGATGGTGAAATGGATGAAACAGAACGGTCTGAAGGAAGAGAATGACACATGAGCCCTCACTGCTACGTGAGCCAAAGCAGAGAAGAAGTGGCAATTTCTTAAGATCAGGAAAGCAGGAGAAAGGCCAAAAATAGAGAAAACTGAAGACAACTTCTAAAAGTAGTGGAAAACCATTTCATTGCAAAGGTCAATCTAAAACAAGGTGTGTTTCATTAAGCTGAGGGGAGAGCTGATATGTGCCCCTGAAATAAGTCAGTCTTAGCAATTAGTATGAATACTAGTTTATTCAAAATTAAAACTAAAGCACAAAGTTACAAGAAAAAAAATAATAAAAGTAGGAGAAAACAAGAGGCAAAGTTAGCTTGAGGAGCTGATTTAAATCAGGCCATCCCTTAAAAAAAGAGAGAAAGAAAATAGGAAAGGTCAGGGAATAGGAGAAGAAGAAGAAGAGGAAGAGGAAGAGGAAGAAGAAGAGGAGGAGGAAGAGGAAGAAGAGGAAGAGGAAGAAGAAGAGGAGGAGGAAGAGGAAGAAGAGGAAGAAGAAGAAAAAAGAAGAAGAAGAAGAAGAAGAAGAAGAAGAAGAAGAAGAAGAAGAAGAAGAAGAAGAAGAAGAAGAAGAAGAAGAAGAAGAAGAAGAAGAAGAGGAAGAAGAAGAGGAGGAAGAAAATAGGAAAAGAACTCCAGTTTAAGTAGCTAGAAAAGTATACTTAAACAAAGGAGATCAAGCTGGCCCACCCAAAAGATCCAGATGCCAGCATTCAAGAATTAGCTAGTGGAATGTGGCCATAAATTCCACTTAAAATGTACAAATAAACTCAATAAATTTTAAAAAATAGCTAGCGGACTAGGATCTGGTTGATGATTATCTCAGTCATAGCTCTAGAACTTTCATCACATGGGGAGTGGTTCCATTCCCATGAAATGATTGTGTCCAGGATACAAAATCAACACACAAAAACCAGCAGCATTCCTCTACTATGATACACTGAGAAAGAAATGAGGAAAGCAAACTTATTCCCAGTAGCTTTTTAAAAAATGAAATGCTTAGGAACTAACCTAAGCAAGGAAGTTAAAGATCTCTATAATGAAAAGCATAGAGTCCTGAAAAAAGTGATTGAAAAGAACATTAGAAAATGAAGCACCAGGGATTTAGCTCAAGGTTTCTGGCATCTGCCTGGCAAGCACAAGGTTCTGAGTTCTAGCCCCAGTAACCACATGCAACAATACTGGGCGTGGTGACTCACACCCACCAGCAATCAATACCACATACCACAGTTCCAGGCGTGATGACTCACTCCTGTTATACCAGCACTCGGGAGGCAGAGGCAGGAGGATTGCTGTGAGTTCGAGGCTTGCCTGGGCTACATAGTGAGCTCAGGGCCAGCCTGAGCTACAAAGCAAGACCTTGTCTCAAAAGTAAAATAAAGCCGGGCGTGGTGGCTCACACCTGTAATCCCAGCACTCGGGAGGCAGAGACAGGAGGATTGCTGAGTTCGAGGCTTGCCTGGACTACATAGTGAGCTCAGAGCTAGCCTGAACTACAAAGCGAGACCCTGTCTCAAAAAAAAAAAAAGTAAAATAAAATAAGGATATAATACTAAAAAAACATAATCAGATAAAGAATAATTTAAAATATTTTCTCTCTCTTCTCATCCTAGGATTAAGGATCAGAACTCAACCCAAGGAAGTGTCTCTGTCCCCACTGGAATAAAAGTGACAGTCTACTCCCAGCATGCAGAAGGTTCATGTTCCCCTTAAAGCCTCAGGTGGGCATGGAGGGGGTTCTGTCAGAGGTGGGTGAGGGAGGGAGGCTGGAATTGACTCACGGTGCAGTGTTAGGTTCCATGACACCAAGATTAATGGCGTGAGCACCACCCCGCCCTAAATTATCTGCATAAAGTAAAAGTAGCAGAAAGATGCTGCTGAGGCCCTTCGTTGCTTCAGCTGTCTTCTCCATGCAATGAACTTTTTCTCCATGCAGTGTACTTCTGCCATGTCCCATGCTGCATCAGAACCAGCCAACTATGGACTAAAAATGGTACAAACTGTGAGCTTTTTCCCCTTTAACATTAGGTGGGAGATATTTTGTCTCAACAGCAAGGAAAGTGGGGCCATTGCTGTGCCTGTACCTGACCATGTGGTTCTGGAGCCTTTGGGACTGTCTGGTGGCGAGACTTCGGACAGCTTTGGAGATGCTGGCTGGGAAAGCAGAGCTGGAACACCTTAGGTTGTATTTGATTGGAGACTCTGATCAAAGCTCAGGATACCCGAAGGCTGATAGAAATCTTGCTGGTAAAAACCAGACTTGGGAGGTTTTTGCTGGGAAGGACTGCACCGGCTGCTGGATTCCAGGTGGTTTGTGTGTTATGGCTTGACGAAAAGCTTCTGACTTTTTCTTTGCCTGAGTCTAAGATTAAGGGTGGTAGACTAATCTTGCAGAATAAATTTCAAGGCTGCCTATTGCTGGGCAGTGGCATGGCTACTTCTGGGGTTTTTCACCAGATTTATGTTGAATATCAACAACAAAGAGCCTACCACAATGGTTTAAGTCATTTTGAGTTTGGTCAGAAAGGACGTTCCGGTAAAGTTACAGCCTACAAGGAAGGAACAGAGAAGAAATTGGTCGCTGACGATACTACCAAGGAGAAGCCCAGCATTTCTGGAGATAACAGAAAAAATGCCTGAGGAGATCCCTAGAACTAGCAGGACTTCAGCTTTTGCAGCCCCTGAGTTGCAAAGGTGAAAGAATTTGCTTTGAAAAGAGATCTGGATTAGGGGTCCCATTTGACCCTGCTATTCCCCTGCTGTGAATATACACGAAAGAATTACGTGATTCACATCACAATGACACGTGTGCCCATGTTCATAGCAGCTCGGTTTGTGATAGCTAAATCTTGGAAACAACCCAAATGTCCATCAAATCTAGACTGGATAAAGATGTGGCACGTTTTTTTATAAAACAGAGTAATACTCTGCCATAAAAAATGATAATTTTGAGGCATTTATACCCAAAGAACATACTCATAAGTGAAATAAATAGGTCACAAACATGTAAATATTGTATCTTTTCTCTGGTATGAGAAACTGAAGATGTAAATGAGTTCTAGAATGCATGATTGATATTGTGAAATATTAAATATTCAAAGGGAAATGGGGTCTATGGGTAAGTAAAATGGCGAAAGAAAAAATATAATGGTTTAAAAAAAGGAAACAAAACTTATGTATATAGGGGAAGGGGGTTGTCGGATGGGTAGGGGAAGGGGAAAAATGAGAATTAAGTCGTGTCATATACTGGTACAATTCTCAATGTTGAGGGTGATCACAATGCATATATATAATGTACCAATAAAATTCAAATTTAAAAAAAAAAACAGAGAGAGATCCCCAGGGACCAGGGATTTAGCTCAGTGGTTCCAGTATTCGCATTCTCTGCTTGGAAGGTCCCAGGTTTGATCCCCATCTCTAGTTCCAGGTACCACAATGACAGGTGTGGTGGTTCCCACCCATAATCCCAGCAATCAGCCACACCTGTAATCTCAACATCCAGGAGGCAGAGGCAGGAGGATTGCTAAGAGTTTGAGGCCAGCCTGGCTACATAATAAACTCAGGGCCAGTTTGAACTACAAAGCAAGGCAAAAAAAAAAAA
>PVIC010027716.1:0-23679 GCA_004025085.1 Thryonomys swinderianus
GACATCAATAGACAATTATATGCCAGTATTCATTATATGTAATTCACAACACCCAGAATGTGGAAACAGGCTAAGTGTCCATCAGCAGATCAAAAGCTAAATGACACATAGTAGCTATCTATTTAAAATGGAATTATATTCAATCATAGAAAAGAATGAAGTTGTTATGTATGCCACACAAAGATAAACCTTGACACATTGTACCAAAAGATATGAGCAGAAAAAGGGGTAAATATTGTGATTCCACTTATATGAAATATGCAGAACAAGCAAATTCATTGAGACAGAGAGTAGATTAGAAGTTACCAGAAATTGGGAGAGGGAAAGAATTGGGAGTTGTTGCTTAATAACCGCAGATTTTCTGTTTGGAATAATTTTATAAAATGGTAGAAATACTGGTAGTTGCACAACATTGTAAATGTAATCAATGCCACTCAATTTTACACTTAAATTATTTATGTTGTATATACTTTACCAAGGAAAGAATATCACAAAAAAGATGTACAATAACAAGTAACAGTAAAGATGCAGGCAAAATGGAACCTTTCTATATTACTAGTGGCCTGTAAAATAGTGTATCTACTCGGGTAAGTAGTTTGATGTTGCCACATGATTCAGTAACTCAGATCTTAAATATATACTTAAGGGATTTGAAAACATATATCCGCACTACAATATATATGCCAATGTTGATAGTTGTCTTATTCATTAGAGCCAAATTGTGGAAACAAACCACATGTTCATCACCTGATAAAGGGACAAGCAAACTGGAATTTACTATGTAATGAAATATTTTTCATCTATAAAAAGGAATGAATTAGTGATACGTGTTACAACATGGACAAACTTTGAAGATATTATGTTAAATGAAAGAAGCCAGACACAATATGAAATTACACTATAAAATTCCATTGATATAAAACATCCAGACCAGCCAAATTTATAAAGAGAAAAAGTAGATTAATGGATGCAGGTTCTGTAGAAAGGGAAATGGGAAGTGATCATTAATGGAAATAGTATATCTTCTTGATTAACACAAAGATTCTAGAATTAGGTAGTGATATTGATTGTGTACTCTTTGTGAATATACTATTAACCCCAGGATTGTACACCTTTAAAAGGTGAGTTTTATGGTATTTGAATTATATTTTTATTGTCTAAAAGTAAAGGAATGGAGGAAGAGACACCAGAAGAATGCTTGAGTTACTATATTATTTTCAGACAAAGCAGGCTTTAAATAGGAAAGATGATCAGGGATAAACAAGGACATTACATAATGAGAAGCAGGTCAAATCTCCAAGAACCCATAATGATCTTAAGCTCTAAACAACAAAATGTCAAAATTCACGAGACCAAATTGATAGAACTAAAAATAGAAACTGACAAATCTGCTGTTTTCATTGGATACTTTAAACCTCTCTTTCAGTAATTAATAGATCATGCAGGCAGAAAATCAGTAAGTATATAAATGACCTGAACAACACTATCAATGAACTTGATCTAATTAACATGTGTAGAGCATTTCACTCAATAACGTCAGAAGGCACATTCTTTGGAAGAGTCACCAAGACAGACTACTTTCTGGACCATAGCACCCACTTTAATAAATTTAAAAGGTTAAAAATCACACAAATTATGTCCTCAGACAGAAAAATAATTAAACTAGAAATCAATAACAAAAAGATAGCTGAATATATTTGGAAATAAAACAAAACACTTCTAAATAAACTATGAGTCCAAACAGAAGTCTCAAGGGAAATTCAAAAACATTTTCAACTAAATGAAAATATAAATTGTCAAAATTTGTGAGATTCAGCTAATGCAGTGCTTGGAAGAAAATATATAGTATCAATGTGTGTTAGAAGAAGAAAGTTCCAAAATCAATAGCCTAAGGGAATAGCAGAGAGGAAAATATAAAAATTGAAGTATAAGTCAATGAAGCTGAAAACAATAGAGGAAAATTCAATCAAGTGCTAGTTCTTTATGAAAATTAATAAAATTTATAAGCCTGTGTTAGTCTAAATGACAGAGAAGGAGAGAGAGGGAGAAAGAGAGAGAGAACACAAGTTTGCCAACATCAAGAACAAAATATAGCTCATTACCTCTGATACCATAGACACTAAAAAGATAATAGAAGTACTAGTGAGATTACAGAGAAAAGAAAATCGTTGAATACTATTGGCAGGAATGTAGATTATGGAAAACAGTATGGAAGTTCCTTTAAAATAAAAAGCAAAACTATCATATGTCCCAGCAATCCCACTACTGTGTGTATATCTACAAGAGAGAAATCATTATGTTCAAAAGACATAGACAACCTCAAGTGTATGTTTATTTGCACCAATGTCCACAACAGTCAGATGTAGAATAGTCTAGCAGTCCATTAACTGATAGATAAATAAAAAATATATATAATAAATACATGATGGAATAAAAAGAAGGAAATCTTGGGCCGGAGGGTTAGCTCAGTGGTTCCGGCGCCTGCCTCGCAAGTGCAAGGACCTGAGTTCGAACCCCAGTAAGCACATATAATGCTGGGCGTGGAGAGAAGCCCACCAACAATCAACACCGCGTACCACAATGCCGGACGTGGTGGCTCACGCCTGTAATCCCAGCACTCAGGAGGCAGAGACAGGAGGATTGCTGCGTTTGCGGCGGCTTGCCTGGCACCATAGTGAGCTCAGGGCCAGCCTACAACGCGAGACCCTGTCTCAAAAAGAAAAAAAAAAAAAAGAAAATCTTATTATTTACAATAATTTAAAAGAAAATGAACCTGAAGGATAGCATGCTAAGCTAGGCATGGAAACACAAATATTGCAGATTTAACTGTTAAATTCTAAAAAAAGTTGAATTCATAAGCAGAGAATAGAGTATTGGTTAAGAGGGGATTAAGGGTAGGAGAGAGTTGGAGAATAAAAAAAGAAGAATTCAAAGGGAAATGGGATTTAGGGGTAAGTAATAAAGGGAAAGAAAAAATTTGATGGTTAAAAAAAGGAAACAGCTTGTGCATGTAGGGGTAAGGTTTGTAGGGTGGGTAGGGGAAGGAGAAAAATGAGAATTAAGTCATGTCATAGACTGGTGTAAGTTCTCAGTGTGGAGCATAATCATTGTGTGTGTATATATAATGTACCAATAAAGATTTTTTTAAAAAAAGAAGAAGATGAAATGGGAGAGACTTGTACTCATGGATAGGAAGCCTTTCCATTATTTTCTTTGTTACTATCTGTTCATGATATGCAATTACATTCATGTTGGGGAACTGGTACATATACATATCCAATCCTGGTCATTTTTATTCCCCTATCCTCCATCCTTTCCTCCTCTTCCTACTCTAGATAACATGCAGTTGTTTCCAATTTGATCCATAGACTCAATGGAAGGGCCAGGGTTTTAGTTCAGTGGCATTGCACCTACCTTATGAGTCAAACGGCTGAATTTGATCCCTGGTACCACCCCCTTTCTCTCTCTCTCTCTCTCCCTCCCTCCCTCTCTCTCTCTCTCTCTCTCTCTCTCTCACACATACACACACACACACACACTCACACTCAGTGGAATCCCAATAAACTTTTTGTTAGACATTGATAAATCATTTCTAAAATTTATATGCAAAAGCAAAGCTGTTAGAATAACTGACAAAATTCTGAAAAAATAATGAAGTTGGAGAACCCACAGTGTCAATTTCAGAATTCACTATAATAAAGCTACAGTAATCAAAACATTGTGGTCAAAAAATAGACATGTACATCAAAGGAATAGAACAGAGAATTACAAATACATACACATCAATACAGTCAATTGAGTTTAGAATTGAGCATCACTTGTCATCAGAAAATGAAAATTAAAATAAAATGTAAGTTAAAACAATTACAAAATGCCAAGAAATTTGCTGTTATTAAAAACTGGCAACACAAAGTATTGATGCATAGAAACATTCACTGATTGCTGGTGGGGTTGACAAATAATGCAATTGTTTTAGAAGACAGTTTGGAAGTTTCTTATGGAGTAAAATATAGATTTACTATATGGTCCAGCAACCACATTCATTAGAAATCTTATGTCTATATGAAAATCTACACATACATATTCAGAATAACTTTATTTGGAAGAAAGCTGGAACTAACATGTTTTTAATAATAGATGAACAAACAATGGTACAACCATACTATGAACTATTACTCAGGTTTCAAAGGGAACAGACTCTTAATCCACATAACAATATTGACGGAATTTAAGTGAAAGAAACCATTCTTAAATCATACAAAATATTGTATGATTCTACTTACATGACTTTTTAAAAAGGCAAAACATTAGAGATAGAAAACGAATCATTGGTTGCCAGAGGTTTGGGTACAGGAAATGGTTGACTAGGTGAAGCACAATAAATATTTCAGAGCCAAGAAACTACTCTGCATGGTACTGTAGTGACTGAGGTATCTTTACTATCTAGAATATGCACAGAGCTCCTACACTATCCTTCTGTCACTAATCATTTGTCAAAAGCCATAGAGCTTTATAACATAATGAGTAAACGTTAAGGTATGCAAATTTTTCAAAATCTCTTAAGAGAATCATAGAATAGAATGGTGACATTAACAAAAGAATCAGGTCGTATTACAAATGCATGAGGTAATCTCACCAAAAAGCTCAGGAAACAGATATGCTAACCTAAATAACTTTGGAAATGACTGTAAAGTGTAAGGTAAATGACCAAAAAACTGTTCATAAGCACTGTACTGTAGTTGGCAGAGATGTTTCTCATGGAAGTTGACAGCTCTGAAATACAAGGGTTGGGAGCAAGCCTAGTGCACAATCGGGACTATGACTGAGCCAACCTTTGTACCTGCAGGCCACCTCAGACATAGCCAGACTTTCCCTATTCCCCACACCCAAGTACATGTATATCAGAACTGAACAGTAAAGTAAATGGATGTTAGGTGGTAGCAGACAGATTTCTCATGATCAAAGGGGGAGGTTATAGATGATTAAGAAGAGAAAGACAGGGCCGAAGATTTAGCTCAGTGGTTCCGGCACCTGCCTCGCAAGTGCAAGGCCCTGAGTTCTATCCTGGTAACCACATACAATGCTGGACGTTGTGACTCACACCCACCAGCAATCAATACCACATACCACAGTGCCGGGCATGGTGGCTCACGCCTATAATCCCAGCACTCGGGAGGCAGAGACAGGAGGATTGTTGAGTTCACGGCGGCTTGCCTGGGCTACATTGTGAGCTCAGGGCCAGCCTGAACTACAAAGCGAGACCCTGTCTCAAAAAAAAAAAAAAAAAAAAAAAAGAGGAGAAAGACATAATGAGCTATGTGAATGGATTAGAATTAGAAACATTAGAATGAGCTCGGGTTCTGCTTAATATAGATATTTATGATAGATACAGAAACAGTTTTGTATGGACATGAGCTAGTATGCACACATATATTTCCTAGCTCAGCCCACTGAAAGTGGGTTCGCAGTAACAATAAACACAGTGGGCAACTAGATTTTGGCTTTTAATTTCATTCTCCAATAAAAGCACCCAAGCTCCTTGGAGAAAGGACCACTTTTAGGGACAAAACAGAAAGGAGAGAAGATGAGTCTGGATCATCTTACAGTGCCAAAAAGTAAGGAAATAATCAAAAGCAGAAAAACAGAGATGTCAAAGGGACATAGGAGCCAACAGAAAGGGCTCTCAATGGCCAAAACTGAGAGAATTCCTACAGTAAAATAAATAACATAGTTTTGGTTTATGACACAAAGTATATAATCAATATCTACTAACCCATCTTCATATAATAAATGATTGAATAAATAACAAAAGAACTCCAGATAATTTATGTAGCTACCTCTCCTTCTAGGAGATAGAGCATAACTCCCTGAAATGAGAGCAGTACATGCTGGCTTCCTCCTGTTGGAGTAACCCAGAGGACAGTGGCCACTAAGTAACCAAGGAGGACACTGAGGTAGGTTGTTCGAGCCTTTGGGAGGGTTGGATGCGGAGGGTGACAGTTATTGGCCTAACCATGACCCCCCTCTGGCACACAGGTAAAAGGAGAGTCAGGTGCCTCTTATCTATTTATTTCACTGGTGTAGACTACACAACGCAAAGGGAGAAAAAAACAATTGTGTTGGGGAAATCTGCCAAGTATTACTTTAGCCAGGTTAGTAAGGTGAACTTATTAGTAATAAGTGATGTGGAAAGCATTTAAAAATTTTTTTTTTTCTTAGACAGGGTCTTGCTTTGTAGTTCAGGCTGGCCCTGAGCTCACTAGTAGCCCAGGCAAATCTCAAACTCAGCAATCCTCCTGCCTCTGCCTCCCGAGTGCTGGGATTGTGTAGGCCTGAACCACCATACCTGGCACTGTGTTATGCGGTATTGATTGCTGGTGGGTGTGGGTCACCACACCCAGGATTGTTGTATGTGGTTACCGGGGATTGAACCACAGACCTTGCACTTGATAGGCAGGCGCTGGAACCACTGGGCTAAATCTCTGGCCCCGGTACCATATTTTCTTGATAATGTCAAGAAAGACACTTTCTGTGGCCTTCTTTCCCAAAACTATAACCCCAGTCTAAAAATAAGAAAAACATGTGAAAATCCCAAATTGAATGACATCCCATAGAATACCAGGCTAATACTCCTCAAAACTGTCAAGGTGGGGCCGGAGGGTAAGCTCAGTGGTTCCGGCGCCTGCCTCGCAAGTGCAAGGTCCTGAGTTCGATCCCCGGTAACCACATATAATGCTGGGCATGGAGACTCACGCCCACCAACAATCAACACCGCATACCACAATGCCAGACGTGGTGGCTCACGCCTGTCATCCCAGCACTCGGGAGGCAGAGACAGGAGGATTGCGGAGTTCGCGGCGGCTTGCCTGGGTACCATAGTGAGCTCAGGGCCAGCCTGAACTACAAAGCGAGACCCTGTCTCAAAAAGAAAAAAAAAAAAACTGTCAAGGTGATCAAAACACAAGAAAAATCTGAGCAACTGACACAGTCAAGAGGAGGCTAAGGAGATATGACAATTAAATGTAATGTACTGTTCTGGTTTTCAGTAAAGAAAGACAACATTAAGGAAAACCTAAATAAAGTATGAGATTTTACTAACACTAGTGAATCAATAGAGGCTCTTTAGTTGTGACAGATGGAACACAGTAATATATTAACAACAGGAAACTTTTCTGTACATCTAAAATTTTTCTAAAATAAAAATCACATTTAAATATATTCTTCATGGCCATGATGTTCACATTCCCTTTGTCATACCCTTGGAAGTACGACTGCTGCTCTACTCTGGGAAAACTAGTTTCTCTTTCTCCACCTCTTGAATCTGAGCTGGCCTTAGGACTTGCTTAGGTGAAGAGAACACAATGGAAGTAAACTCGGATGAGTCATGGAGTCTTCAGGGCACTAGCATGTTGCTGGGTGATGAAACATACATTCTCCACCCAGTCACCTGCCAGCCATGTGATTGAGCCTATCCTGGACCAGACCATTTCCCACTGCACCTACCCTCTGAATCAAGATGCAAGGAGCCACAGCAAAATCATAAATCACAGTCCAGAGCATCAGGGCCACCAGTGTAATCCACATGAGCGATAACAAAAGCTTTTTGTCTAAAACTACTGAGTTTTTAGAATGATTTGCCATTCAGCAGCAGCTAAGTGATTCTCTTGTACCTGGGCCTAACAGTGAATGTACAAGGTTATTTGCTATACCATTGTTTGTGATTACAAAAGATTAGAAGCCACCTCAAAACTTGTCAATAGAAGACTGATGAAATAATTTTAGGAGATCCATATAATGGAATATTATGTAGCTATTCAAAAGAATGAGGCACCTCTAAGTGAATCAATACAGAATACATTCAATGATTCATTTTTAAATAAGGAACGAGATGCAGAAGAGTGTATGGAGCAGCCTAGCAGCTCAGTAAAACAGTGTGTATGTGCCAGGACTCACTCCCTCGCTTTGGGAAGACAGGCAGATGGTGTGCCAATGGCTCCCTAGGAAGGGGAGCAGGGGCATGATGGGTAGTGGCAACACATTTCCCTTCCACTCTATCTTCTTTATATCTTGATTATATAGATGTATGATCTATTCAAAAACAAATACAATCAGAATGCAGAATCTCCTGTGCCTTTCAAAAATCAGAGTTCAATATACTGTTTCCTAAATTTCCAAGCCCCACCAGGAGGACCAATCCTAAATTCCTCTCTCCCAGACAGTCTGCCTCCAGCCTCCTGCCTCCTGCCCAGAAATGCTGGTTTCAGTCCCCTGCTTGGTGAGCTTCACGAGCCACACCACGTCGCCTGCCACTGGAGGGCAGCACGAGGCTTCCTTCCCGGAAAGAGCTGCGGGGACCGTGCTCGGCCTGAACAGCAGGCCTAGAAAGGGAGGTTAGAAGAGAGAGGGTGTCAGGGCGGGAATGGGGCACAAATATAGTCAAAATACACACACTGAATACCCACCCCACAATCGTGTGAAAGTAGGGATGGGCTGGAGAGCGGTGATGGGGAGATGATTAAAGTCTGTTATGTACATGTACAAATCTGCCAAAATGAAACCATTAATCTGTATAACTAGCATGCATTAATAAAAAAGAAACAGAGAAACAGGTCCCGATTTGGAACCATCCCATCCGAGAACCTCAGGGAAGGCACAGCTCGCCCTCCAATGTTCTCCCAGGGCTGGGCAGAGGAACCGTCCGTGGGGACGTCTTGGCGTCCTTCTGACAGAGGGAGCCTATGACTTCAATTCCTCGCCCCTCCCCTCCGCTTGGCTCCATAAAACCATTTGGAAAACTTGTCCTTCCTGCTGGTGAAAACTAACAATCTCTGTTATTAGGACAGTGGAGGGCTTGCTATTTACCCGCCCTGTGACCTTTCCTCCTTCCTGCGCTGAAGTTTCCACGTGTCTGTAAACTGGGAATGATAGAGTGAATTAAGCCCTTGATTTGTGCCACTGTGCGAAGCATTTCGCAAACTCTTGTGCCCCGTTTTACAGAAAAAGCTGAGGCCTCTAAGGGAGACGATATCTTGCTAATTTGCATAGCTGCATTTAAATTCAGATTTCCCTGCTTGAGCGCTAAACTTCTGCTTCCAAGTGTTGCCTGGGGGATTTTCAAGAAGGGGCTAAGCAAAGGCTTTGGCAAAGGCCACGGAGTCAATAATCCGGCTTCCCTCTCGGGACAGGTATGTGACATTCTTGTGAGCGGCTGGAAAGGCCTGGAGAGGAGGCGGAGGCCGAGGGTCCCAGGTCTACCCTGAGAGGTAGATTAGGGACAGCCGGCTGGAGCCCAGCAGGGAGCAAGGCTGCTAGTAAGGCTGCTTTCCGCGCTCCCTCCGCGGTCCCGCGCCGGGCTTGCGCCACCTTACAACAGTCTAGGCGAATCTGCAGAAGCGCGCTGACCGCCGCACGGGGCAGTTTCCGGAAGCCTGGGGAGCAAGGGCTTCGGGGCTCTTATGACGCAGCTTTTCCTCGCCGAGCGGCTGCGGGCTGGTTTTCTCCCTCCATAGGTCCCGCCCGGAGAGGGCCGGCCAGCTGCGGAGCAGGACACAACCTCCGCCGAATCCTTTCCGCAGACCGAGTTTGTTTTCATGCAAAAGCCTTTGTTTGCGCACCGAGGGCGGGAGGACCCAGCCGTGGCTGACGCGGGCTGTGTATCGCTTTTCCGCCTTTGCTCCAGCCGGCCTGAAAGAAAAACGCTGGGGGAAAGGAAAAAAAAAAAAAAAGCCAGACGTGCTCAGCGGGAGCAGGAGCGGCCCCCAGCGAGGCGAGGCTCGCCTTTCGGGAGTCGGCGCTGAGGGGACAGCACCCCGGCGAGGTGGCCGCTGCGGACCTGCATTCACAGTACCCAGGGCTAGGGCCTGCTGACCGCTGCCTCAATTTCACCATCTGCACTGGGAGAGGTGCTGGGTAAAGGCTCAGCTCGGTCAAGTCTCTATCCGGGCACTGTTGGAGACCGGAGGGGGGGGGGTTGGAGCAAGGTCGCCTTTCAGAGATAGGGAAATAAGTGAAGACTTAACAAACAAGATCACTTCACACCACAACAAGTGTTCATCGCGACGAGCAGATGCAATACTTGTGCCGTCCTCTGTTCTCCCTGTTATGTACATTACAGGAGCTATCCTGTAATTGCCTCCACACAAATGAATGCGAAAGGGAGTTGAACACACTCATAAGAAAATCAGTCCAGGGCATACAGATGTCAGTAGGAGGTGGATTTGGACCCAGACGGTACTGCCCAGAGTGGAAGCCTTTGCTCACTCGGCTGTCCCACTTCTGGCTATGTGAGGAGAGACAGAAAAGGGTGACATGTCACCTTGCTTACAAGATAATCAGGGCTGGAGGGGTGTTGGCCCTGGACCATCCAGCTCAGGCTGATCCCTCAGGAGTGACAGGATCCAGCCTAAGTTCTGAGCAGCAGGGACAGCTAGGAAAAGGCCATGAGGTCAAGGAATTGACTCAGGATTTCTTAGACCCAAGGTAGCCAGGGGAACGTGTCTGCCTGGGGCAAGGCACCTAGCGCTTCCAGAAAGATTGAGGGTGCTCAAAAGCTTGGAGGAACAGGCTTTATGGGCCCTGAAAGGAGCCAGAATTTTATTCCAGCTACAATGACAGTTACAATCATGATCACAAACGAGTGGCACCAGGTGGTGGGGCCCTCCTGCTCTCCTGGGGGAGGAGGTTGATCACACAGCCCTAAAGCCTCTCCTCTCATCTGGCCTCCTGGCTTCTAGGAGATTCTCACTGACATTCACTAAGTCCCCAGCTTTTGTCTCTAGCACAAACATGGAAATGTCAGATCAGGTGAGCAGTCCTCTTACAGGTGGGGCTGAGATAAAGGCCCAGGCTGCAAGGCTGAGCCCCACCCTCTTGAGGATGGAACTAGCCTCTTGTACTCTCAAACCCACGGATGGGAGCCGGAGCTTTGCCTGGTACCCACACTTTACAAGACCCCTTTAGCTGTCTGACAGCTGCATACTTTCCCCAGTGCAAATGGGCATACCCATCCATTCTATGCACCTGCTAGGACACTGCAGGTTCCCGGATCCCTGAGTTCCCTGCCCACAGGTCCCACTCCTGCTACCAGGCCTCTGGAGCGGAACCCTGGGCTGAGTGCAGCCAAGAGCCTGTGGCATGTGGGGCATGAGTCAGCTGGGACATGCAGCCTAGGTGGCTTCATGTGCCTCGGGGTGTGCACAGCACCCATGGAACTGGAGGGAGGTGAGAGGAAAGGAAGCTGGTCACCAGCTGGGAGATGAGGGACAGGTGTCTCCACCACCACAGTTAAGGGCAGTCCTCTGACAAATCCAAGGCGTCTAAACTGAACTTGGCCTTTCAGATCACTACAGAATTAGATTTGTCCAGCCCGACAGAGCATTTTTCAAACAAGGTATTAGGTTGATTTATAAGTTTTAAACACTTAGTTTAGAGGCGAGTGGACACCATCCACTAAAGGAGAGGTGGGTCTGGCCTAGCACATAGAAGATATTCAATACTTATCAAATAGATGGATTAATCTCATTTAATTTAATCTTCACACAGGCTCTATGGGGAAAATCATAATGCCTGTGTTTTATTGATGAGGAAACTAAGACCTGGAGAGAGTTAGTGAGTTGCCCAATTCATCAAGTTGGAAAGTAGCACTGAGCCTCCAGTTCTGATGTGTCTAATTCCCAAATCCACCTCAGTAAGCCTGTGACAGGTTCACACCCATTATGAGCACACTAAATATATATAATGAGTATTTGAGCGTGTTGTTAAACGGTCTTGTGGGACAGAAGCACTGTTTATACTAATGAAAAAGCCTTTTCTTCTTGATCCTTACCCTACCTTCTCAGGAATAATAACCCTTGGTAAATAATAAGGAGGAGCCAAATGTTCCACTTATCAGTGGCAGGAAAACTGAGGTCTCTAGTGATAGGCAAGGTGCCATCCTGACTTAAGCAAATAATGTTTATTTTTCATGTATAATAAGAACATAGAGACAGCCAGGCCAGTCCCGGATCAATGGCTGCAACATCTTAGCGCAAAGCTTCTGTCTCTTGGACTGAGCTGGTTGTGTATGGCTACCTCACAAACTTTCCCAAACAATGACCATTTTTTCTGTAGCTTTGCAGGTCAAATATTTAGGAAGGACTCAGTGGTCCATGGAGTCAGAGGGGCTGGAGTTATTGCAAAGTATGTGACCGATGCTTGAGTTAATCTTGGGAGTCAGGATGGCTTTACTGGGACACCGGGTGCTATAGTGGGGAGGATGGGGATGCCGCATTCAGCAGAGTCCCTTTTCCTCTCCATGTAAACTCAGGGTTTCTCCAGTGGTCACTTCAGCAGGTAGTTAACCTTTCCCATGGAAGTGCATAGCTCCAAGAGGCCATGGCAGGTGCTGCCCATTCCATGAAGAGGTAGACCTAGAAGTGAGATACCATCATTTCTACCATAATCTTTTGGTCAAAGAAGTCACCAACCAGGCCAGATTTGCATACAGGAAAAGCGTTGGGGATTTAGCTCAGTGGTACTGTGCCTTCCCCACCTTACCTTGCATACAGGAAGAACAGACTCCTCCTCTCAAAAGGAGGAAAGAAAAAGAATTAGTAGTCATCTTTACTTTGCCACATGGCCCAATACGGCTACTTGAGATGTAGCCAGAACATCTCATTCCAGCTATGGTAGCAAGAAGAAATATTTCTTTTCAGATATTTTTTAGAAGACATATATATTTCCCTACCAGAACTCATATGGTCATAGCTAGGGTGTGGAAGGGAAACTGAAAACTAATGTTTATTCCAGGATGCCATGTGTTTCACCTAAAATTAGGGATTCTGTGACTAAGGAAGAAGTGGATATTGAGGAAAAACTAGAAATCTGTTCTGCCAGTGGGGTTTTTGCTACCAACAGCCAAACACATTCCTAGCAGCAGGCATGTTTCACTACCTAGCTTGTCCCTCCTACTACATTCTCCACAGTGCCATCAAAATAATCTTTCCATCATTAATGTTTCGTGTTCTTGAAAGATAAATCCTCTAATCATTTCCATGCCAACAGCAAGGATCTAAAGTTTTTCTTGTGAAGGCCATGAGATTTTATGCATGAAATAACAGTAATAGCATTTCCCACTTCCCAGGCGGTGCACTATGCACTGTAAGAGCATATCTCTCTATATCTTTACAGTAATCAATGAAGGAAGATCAGCATAAGGAAAAAGACCAGAAAGGTTAAGTGACTGGCTTCAGGGCACACAGTAAGGAGAGAAAGGGCTGAGACTCAGATTCTCAAAGATCACATCCTAGAGATGGGCTGAGATGTCCACAAAAATAAAGCCTAGGGTTTATTGATTGATAACACCTCTGGAGAAAAGGCAAAGGTTATTGGTGTATGACACAGGAGGACATGTGCTTAAGCATAGAGCCTACAGCCACCCTTCCCTCCTTTTCCTCTGTGCCCTATAATCCTTGGGTCAGGAAAGGTACATGCAGCCCATTCAATGTGACTCTTTCTGTCTCCAGTTTTGAGGTTGTTCTGAGTTAAGGTTCTGTTTGCCTTTGTCTCACTCTGTCCAAGAACCGGAGAGGTGCCCACACTTTCCTCACATTCAATTCTGCCCATCTCCAAATCGCTGTGAGAAAGAGGAGAAGACAAATCTAGGTTCAAGTCCTGGTTCTATGTGCTGGTAAATCTCAGTTTCTGCATCTGTCAAATAGGAGCAGGAAATCCCTGGTTTGTCAGGGATTGTCCTTTGAGGACCAATAGGACCAGGGCAGGGACGGCCTTTACCAACTGGAGCCAGCAAGGGTTGCAGACCCCAGCTTAGCAGGAGGGGCCTCAGGAATCAGGCACTGTCTCCTTAGAGGGCAGAGAGATGGGATTGGGTAGCTCAGGATCTAGGGCCTGCTGTTCACAGGCTCACTGAGGGAGGGGCCCAGGCAAGTGCACATCAGCAGCCCGTCGGGAAAACACTGATTAAGGCCGCTGCCTCTGGAGTCGGACAGACCTGTTTGAAACTTGGCCTTTCCCCTCACTAGCTGAAGTATCTTTGGAGAAGACATGTAATTCTCTGTACCTCCACTTTTACATGCATAAGGTAAGATGGAAGAGAGGCCTTCTTTTATTAGCATTTTATTAGGAATCAAAGATAAAAATATGCCTTTAAAACACCTAATTTCTCTATAATCTCAGCACTCAGGAGGCTGAGGAAGGAGGATCACCGTGAGTTTGAAACCAGCCTGGGCTACATAGTGAGACCTTGTCTCAAAAACAAGACAAAAAAAAAAAGTGGCATTTTTTTTTTACTTTTTGGCAGACCTGCAGACTGAACCAAAGGCCTTTACAGTCCATTCCCCCAGTCTTCTTCTTTTTGTATTTTTTCTCCTTGAGACAGTGTCTCAAGAATTGCCCAAGATGTGCTTGAACCTGTGATACTTTTGCTTCAGCCTCTCAGTTCTGGGATTAAAGGCACACACCTCTAGGCCCAGTTGAAAGCACCTAATTTAATGCAGATACAGTGTTCAAGCAGTAGTCATAATAACAGTGACTGGCATTTTTGAGCCCTTCATTAGATTCTGTGCTATAAATATTTCATTGATTAGCTTGTATACTCCAGACCACAGCCTGAAATTGTAGACAGCATTATTGTAACATTATTATTTCCCACCTGTCAATGTAGACACAGGGTATAGTTGGGCCTAATTCCCAGGATCACATAGATAAAAGACTAGACTTGAATCTGAACCCAGGCTGACTGATGCGGAGTCCATCTTCATCAGTATGTCATGCTGATATCATGACTATAGAATTGCTGTTCACCATAGCAAGTAGGCCCAGGAGAGCAACATGGCCCAGTCTTATGTCACCAGAATCCCCTTGTGGTCCTTGGTGCACTTTACTCCATCTGTAATGGCGTCCTTGTGATCTCCGCATCATCAAGGTGACTCCCCGGGCCTGGCCTCTGCCCTGCACTCACAGGCAGCTGACGCTGACAGCTCCATTTGTGTGTCACAGACGCATCACATCTGACCCATCCAGGACCCACTCCTGACCATACTGCCAAACCTGCCCCTCCTGCAGGATTTCCTTCTCTTTACCTCCGCCACCCATTCCAGCACTGCCTCCTCCATCTCCTTTCAGCTTTAATTTTCCCTGTAGCACTTACCACCAAGAGACATGCTCTGTATTTTACTTAGTGTTAACTGTCCATCTCCCACACTGCAATGTGAACTACATATGGTGGAAAGGCATCTTCCTCCTCCTTGTTTTGTGGGGAGAGAGACAGAGACAGAGAAAGAAAATTTCCCGAGTTCTCCTACTGCGTCACCCCTGCCCCTGTGGAGGACTTACTGATACCCACCCCCACATCTTCCACACCACAACTTCTCTTTTCCCCTCCACTCTGCTTGGAGGAAAGAGCAGTTCCCTTCTGCTCACTGTTGCTTATTTGCATCCAGGGACACCAAAATTTTCTGATACAAGTTGTCCCCACATCGTCAAGGTGACTCTCCAGACCTGGCCTCTACCCTGCACTTGGGTTTAAATGGTCCAGGAACAGGTGCTAGGTACTGATAGTTCAAAGTACTCCTAAGCGATCCTGGCCCTTTGATAGAGGCCAACACCCAGAGTCATCTCTGGCCCAATCTTGATTCTTTGCCAGCAGCCAGCACAGCAGCCTCTTGTTGTCAGGGTCCAGTCTCCTCCTCAAAGGCTGTGTACATAGTAACACCTTCCACTCCCTCAGACACCCCCAGCTTCCATCACCACTGTCCAAGTGCCTGGGAGAGACGTTTCTTCTTTTACCCCAAGGAAGCTTCATGGATGACATTCTCCATTGCTTCATGTACTATAACTTCACCAAGGCCATTTGGAAAGTGTGACGAAGCCCTAGGAGGCAGCCACAGGCCCACTTTGGACCCAGGAACTTGTGAACAGAAAAGAGCCATTGTTCCCCAGTCACTTTAAGGGAACAGCTGAAAAACACATTCAAAGGGCCCTGATGATAATGAATATGCTAATATGATTTCCATCCAGCATCACTGCTACCTCCAAAAATGCTTTCTGACCTTCCTTATGGATTCAAAGCTTCCACTGAAGGCAACGGGGGATTTGGGTTTAAATAACATGAAAGTTTTCACTGAAATGGACAAAACTGTGGAGTTGTGAATTAAAGGTGAGTTTCACATTGGCCCTAAATGCTAACATCAAAGAAGAAGTTCAGGTCCTGGTAGACTGCAGTGGACTTCTGCCCAGGCACCTAAAGCTGCTGACTTCAGGTCGGCCATGCAGGCCACAAGGATCCAGTAAGCCTTACATGAGAGTCCCCATCTGTGGAAGAGGCCAGGTCCCCCCCTCTTTGGCAAGGCAAATTACTTCTCTGATTAACCTCAACTTTCTCATCTGTAAATGGAACTGATGAGACCTACTTGGCAGAGTTGCTTCCAGATTAAATAAGATGTCTGGATGTGGAAGGGATGAGCCAAAGCATCCTGGACAAAGCATCATAGGGAAAATATCTTGGAATTCCTCACCTACCCAACTGGGGCAGAGCAAGCTGTGGAGACCCCCGCCTCCCATCTTCTAGCTCCTTCATCTAACACTTTTTTATTCACTACTAGAGGTTGAATAGAGGACCTTCATGCTGAGCTTCATTCCCAGTCCTTTTTTTCCTAAGCCAAAGTCTCACTGAATTGTCCTCACTGGATCGAACCTGCCATCCTCCTGCTTCAGTTTACCAGAGTGCTGGGATTACAGGCATATGTTCCCATGCCCAGTTCATCCAACACATAAGTGTAAGGCACATCCTGGGTGCCACAGACCCAGCTGTGACTGAAGCAGGTAAAGTCTGCTTTCAGTGAAGCCAGTGAAGCCACCCTTCTGGGAGGAGAGACAGGTACTAAACATACAGAAGCATGATGTGCACATAGTAATAAGCACCGTGGAGAAGAAATGAAAGAGGCAGAGCTTCAGAACCAACAGGCCAGAATTCAAATCCCAGTGCACCCTGGAAACTCTTCAGAAGGTGATTTTATCTCCCCACGTGTTCAATGAGATCCATTGATCATTCCTGTACCCACTCAGCAAATATTTATAAAATTCTGCCCTGTGTTAAGCACTGTTCTGTGTGCTGTGGAGGCCACAATGAATGAAACAGACAAAAATCTTTGCCTTTAGGAGCTTAAATCAAGAAGGAAAAACAGCCACTAGCCAAATGTACAGTGATCCCTCAGTATCCACAAGGAGCAGCTCCGTCACCCCCTTAATAGCCAAACCAATGGATGCTCAAGTCCCTCATATAAAACAATGCCATATTTATGTATAACCTCCATACATCTTCCATATACTTTAAATCATCTCTAGATTATATACAATCCATAATATATGTAATAGCTATATGTACTTGCTAGTCTGTATTGTCTAGAAAGTAATGATCAGAAAAAAGTTTTATTTTTTAAATAATTTTCATCCATAGTTGGTAGGATCTGTGGTTGTGAAAATCATAGATACAAAAGGCTGACTATATATCTACAAAAAAATAAAGCAAGGGAAGGGATCAGAGCAGGGTGGGAAAGTGTGTTATTCTATGCAGTATAGTCATGGAAGGCCTTACTGAAGAGGTGACATTTAAGGACATGAAGAAGCTACCCACGTGAGTATTTGGGGAGGGAGACATCCCAGCCAGGGGAGACAGAAAGGTTCCCCTGCAGTGGGACCGTGCAGCTGCTGGGAGGACTCCAAAGTCCCAGGCAGTGGAGGAGCAGCAGCTGTCACCATGCCTGGTTCTGAGTAGGTGCTCAACAGAGAGCCATTATTATGTACCTTTCATGGAAGATGGGAGACATCACTTCCCTCTGTCAGAAAAGTTCTCACAGGCTCTGTGGATTGGCAACTTTTCCACTCCCCTTCCCTCTCTGGTTTTTCTGAGTGCCAGCTAGTCCAGCCCCCAACCCTCCCACAAGCCACTCCCTCCCTCCAGTCCCAGGCTGAGGGAGCCCACAGGAATGCTTGACATGTGGTGGTGGTGCTGGGATGGGGGAGGGGTACACAGTGGATGATGGTTATTAAAGAGTAATGGCAACATCTTGAATTTCTTTCCCCTCCACAGCCTCACAAATTAGACTCCCTGGAAATGCTGTACCCATCGCCAAGATGCACTTCCATCTGGGGTAGGAGGCAACATCTGCTAAACAGCTGCATCTTGTTTAAGAGCTGGTGCTTAATTAAATGACTCCACTCCAGTATGGGCAGGCAGAGCCCAATGGGAAGGGGCAGGCACAGGCCCTGGGTCAGGCCCCACACATACTCCACCTCTTCCCAAGTTGATAGCAGCCTCCACGCACCTGCTGGGCCCACCATCCTGGACTCCAAGAGGTCTCAGACAGGCTGTGGTGGCCTGTGCTAGTCCTTTGCTTTTATTCAGCTTCTCCCCGCACTTCAAAAGACCCAGCTCAGACATCAACACCTACTCCACAAGGCCTGTTCCAAACCCCTAAGGACAGGGATCACCTCCCATGAGCTCTCCCAGTCTTCCATGCTTTCCTTGATTAGAGTGTTCGTGCATCTGCATTGTGATTGTGGGTCCCCTGCTGTTTCATAAGCTCCTTATGGTTGGGAACCATGTCTAATTCATCCTTGTGATCTCAGCATTGTGCCTGACTCCCTATCAACACTTAATGAATGTTCAGTTAGAAAACGGAAGGAAGGAAAGAGGAAGGGAAGGAGAGTAGGGAGGAGGGAGGGAAAAGGATACAGGGATAGAGGAACAGAGAGTTGGGAGGAAGAAAAAACGGATAGATGAATATATGGCTCCTCTCCCACTACCTATACTCAAGCCACCATCATTCCTCACTGGAACACCTGCCATGGCTTCCTGGTCCTCCAACTTCCATTCTTGCTCCAAGGAATCCTTTCTACTCAGAGAACTTAGGAATCTTTTAAATATGTGATTGCCTCTTGTCACTGCCCTGTTTAAACCTTCCTGGAGCTTCCACATGTCTCAGCCTGACCTCTGCACTAGGACACAGCTGCCAGCCCCACCTCATTGCCTTGCTCTCCTATGTTCTGACTATCTGGGAAACCTGCCCAGCTATCTCTCACCTCAAACCTTTGAATAGGCTCTTTCCTTGCCCTGAGCCTCAGTTTCCCAGCTGTCAATCTGGTATCCTCCCCAGTCTTCCAAGTTAGCTCTATTATCTCTCTTCAAGATGACATTTCTTTACCTCCTACTTAACATGCCCACCATCTTGGTCCCCAAAGCCAAAAGATCTCGTTCTAGTCCACCTGTATTTGGCCACTGAAATCCAACCTGTCCCCAGAGCATCAACTTCAGATATGGTAATAGTATAGCCCATCCCAAGGGCCCCTAATAAGCCATCCCTCCCCTCACTCCTCCTCTCCATCAACTGAAGGTCCTTCATGAATGGGCTTGTCTGGAATTGCAGCAATTAAACCACCAGAGCAACATTGGACCATTTGTTTACTATGGCACTTAGAGCTGGAATGGTATGTTGTTTTGACTATTTCTATTTTCGGCTCTGTTTCCTAGGGGTAGTGGGGAGAGGGTAGGCAATGAATCCTGGTCTATTCAAGCAAAATGATGCTTCAGTGAATCCTAGAATTTCAGAGTCACAGAATAGTAGAATCATTGTCATGGACTATGAGAGCAGTAAAAATCTATTATTCAGCTTCGAGGTTCCTAGATTCATGGGGATTCTAGAAACTTATTCAACAGAAATTAAAATCTTACAGTCAGACCAATGTAGACTCAGAGTCTAGAGGGATGAGATGGCAGGAGACCCTCACTTTGTTGAGTTCTCCACTCCCACATCCCCTCCTCAGGTGACCTTCCTCCAGCATCTTTTCCACATCGTGCCCTTACAAACATAAAGGCTGTCAATTCCTGCTGCTTTTCTCTTGTTCATTTCTCTTCATGGCACTAGTCACCATCTGACATGCAATACATTTCTCTGCTTATTTGCTTACAGCCTGTTTCCTCACATGTTAGATTGGGGTCAGGAACTTTATTTTGTTCACTTGAAGAGCAGTACTTAGAACAGTGTCTGGCACATAGTAAACCTAAAAGACAAAAATGTCCATTCATCAAACAAGTATTTATTGCATATCACTTCACGCTGATCCCTTGGAGATGATCTCATCCCAGGATGGGAGGTAGGTTTCATTTTGCAGGCCTAATGCAATTGGTAGCAGATACCCAGAGCACTGCGTTCATGTGGATTCTCCAGGCTCATCCCAAGTTTGAAGGTGATTGATTAACAATGTCTAGTGTGGGCCCAGCACTGGAGAGATGTAGCCATGTCTCCCAGGGCCTTGAGTTCAAAAGAAAACTGAGGTCCAAAAGAAGATCCAAGTGCATGGGGCTCAGCCGACTTGTGGTGTTGCAGCCAGGATTGGAACCCCTGTTGTTCTGCCTTTGCCCTTCCTTCTTCTTTCATGCTGTAGATCCATGAGCCTGCATTTCGGGCCCTGGCCCCTGTGCACACCTTCCCTCCTCCTCCAGCCTTCAGGCTTTCCCTCTCCCCAGGCCTTAGGGAGTTAAGGGACCACGAGAGTTCCTGGCCCTGAACCCCAGCCTGGGAACCCAATTCTGGAACACTGCCTGAACACACAAGCCAGTTATTTTTAAAATCCACAAAGAAAAGAAAGAAAGAGAAAACTCACTGCATTGGCCCCTGCACCAGCCCTGGTTGAGAGAATAGAGAGTTGAAAGGAACAAAGGGTTTCCTCAAACACGGCAGATCAAGGACTTGGCTTATGTGGTAACCGGTAACCGACCACCGCGCTTTGTGACAGATCCTTCAGAGGCCGAAGCCTCTGTTCCTGCCGCAGTCTTGGCAGGAGGGTGGGGTGGGGGAGCCCCGGACACCCTCCTCCCCCTCTCCGAGGTTGGGCTGCTTACAATTGTAGACTTTGAGAACCGGGAACGTCAGGGACTCAAAGGCCATCGCAGAGCACTAAGTCCAGCCTGCACTTGGTCAGCTGAGCAGGCAGAAGTCCTGGACAGGTTCAAGGTCACAGACCTCAGGGACAGGAGAGCGGCAACATACTCCCGTGTGCCTCCCCCCACCTGCTGCACCTACTTTACCCCATTGTGGCTGCCTGGAAAAGCCTTCTCAGGAATTCTCCCGAGAAGATATCCACTTCCTGTAGATATTCACTTTTAGGGTGCCTGTACCTCAGTTCTCCAAGGTGGGAGCCATTCAACTCCAACTCAATGGTAGGTAACCCCCAGGTTCCAGGCTGAAGGTCACTGGACTCTGGATAGGCACTGCTGCTCCCAGGAGATGTCCCCAATAGGCGCCACAGCACACGATGACCTAAACACTGTCATCCACACTTCTCAGCATTGATCATCAGGGCTGCACCCCCACTCAGGGCTGCATGTCTTCTGAGCCACATTCCCTGTCCCTCTCTGCTCTGCCCTCCCATGTGTATCAAACCCTGGAAACACCTGGCCTGGGTCACACAGCAGAGGACCAGGCTGGGGAAGAGGTATCCCCTCCCTCGAAGTCCCAACTCTGAACCCATGGGTCACTGTCTTGCTGTGTCTCTCTCTCTCCTCTGCCTCCATCTTTGACTAACAATGTCTCTGGCTTTTTTTTTTTTTTTTTTTTTTGAGACAGGGTCTTGCTTTGTAGTTCAGGCTGGCCCTGAGCTCACTATGTAGCCCAGGCAAGCCTCGAACTCAGCAATCCTCCAGTCTCTGCCTCTTGAGTGCTGGGATTACAGGCATGAGCCACCACGCCCGGCACTGTGGTATGTTGTATTGATTGCTGGTGGGCGTGAGTCACCATGCCCAGCATTGTGTGTAGTTACCGAGGATTGAGCTCAGGACCTTGTGCTTGCGAGGCAGGCATCGGAACCGCCAAGTTAAATCTCTGGCCCAGGCTCTTTTATACTATAGGTCCCAAGGTAGGTCATCTCTGTCATTTCTCTCTGTTTCTGTCCCTGTCTCTTGCATCTAGCTTCTCCTAACCCTCTCAGTTTTTCTAACCTTATGTCTTGCCCTTTCTGTCTCTATCCATGCGCTACTTTCTCTCTCTCCTCAGTGCTTTCACTCTCTCCATATTACATCTCTCTTTTAATCCTTAGTCCCCAACTCTGTCCTCTGTCTGTCTATCCTTACAGGTCTCTCCCTTTCTCCTCAGAGCTATGCCATTTCTCTCTCAGTCTTTGATCTCTCCTTTGTTCTCCCTCTCCCCCGCTCTCTCCTTCCTCCCCTTCTTACCACCCTCGTTGACCTTGCTCCCCTCCCACAGACACACCGTATACCAGCAAGTCCCAGGTTCCAGCTTCGCCTGAGGGAGACCGGCCCGGTGGGGCAGGGTATCGTGTTAAAGGAAGCTGAGCCAGCCTGCTCCTTTTCTTCAGAAATGACGGTTGCTTTCCTGGGAGGCAGAAGAAAAAGTCCCTGAATAGGGATTTAAAGAACTAAGCTCTGATTCCTTCTTTTTAATATTTATAAAGAGAGAAAGGGGATAATTTCAGGAAGATCATTTCAAGGCAAAAACCCACATATTTTCAATAGAATTATTCCAAAAAACCCCTTTCCGGCTCATTGGAGTGTATAATTCGGTAAGTTATAGAAATGAGGCTTGGTTTCCAAGTTCCCTAAAATGACAAAACTAAGAAAGGCCAGAAAAGAAATGGAGGATGGTAAGGAGGTGAAGGCAAGCCTGTTCAGGCCAGGCCGGGTCACACGGAGGCCACAGGACAGCAGCAATTGGAACCCCCTCCCCATCCCTACCTCTATCTGCCTCCCTCAACAAGCCAGCCAAACTCAGGGCTAAAACCATTTTCACATACCCTGCCCCAATCTAGAAAAGGCTCCTACATCTGGATCTACAGCCATCTGGCCATGCAGGTGCCAATGGACTCCTTGGGGGCAACAACCAGAGTGACCTCACGGAGGACCATCTTTCTCCCCAGACCTCCTCCAGCCTCGGTTTTTATCACAACCATTCGGTTGCCCAAGATGGTAATGTGGGTGTCAGGCGCGGGTCTTCCCTCTCTCCTGCCTGTCTGTGTAGGTTCTACTTCCTCCCACCCCCGGGAGATTCCCACCTCCACACTTCCCTGGCCAAAGCAGCCTTGGTAGCCTTGAACTGGAACGCTGAGATTGGCTCTGAACAGCTCTCCTGGCCTTTTGTGCACGTTCAGGCCAGCAAAATGATCTTCCTGGGGTCCAGTGCTACAGATGGCCCTGTCTTCCTCAGAAAGAGTCCTGGCCTCCTGCCACCCACCTCCAAGGTGAAGATCACGTTTCCCACCTCACAGCCACCATCAGCCACAACCTCGCAACCTCATTTCCTTATATCCACCCTCCCATCACAAGTCCTCCACTGTGGGCAAAATGAATCACTCTTTTTTGCCCACTTGAAAGCAAGAAGATACCTTTTCTCACTTTCCAACCTTGGTCAGAGCTCTTCCCTCCCTCCAGTATGCCATACTGCCACCTTGGCATAATTGTTCCAACCCAGGCTTAGGATCCAGCTCAAATGCCACCTGTCAGTGAAGTGTGGACCCTGTTGTAGGTTATGTCTTTCCCTGTCACCCTGACATTTCACTTTGCATCTAAGATATAGTGGGGGGCCTGAGAACAGGGGGCCTCCATGGCTAAGACAGAAAGAACAGGAAGAAAGGATCATTGGGACATTTTCTGAAAGAAAAAAAGCTAGGGCC
>PVIC010027717.1:0-23675 GCA_004025085.1 Thryonomys swinderianus
TCAGGCTGGCCCTGAGCTCACTATGGTGCCCAGGCAAGCTGCCGCGAACTCAGCAATCCTCCTGTCTCTGCCTCCCGAGTGCTGGGATTACAGGCATGAGCCACCACGCCCAGCATTATATGTGGTTACCGGGGATTGAACTCAGGTCCTTGCGCTTGCAAGGCAGGCGCCGGAACCACTGAGCTAACCCTCCGGCCCAGGATTTTTACAACTATCATTTTCTTATACTTTTATCACATTTAGTGAGGTAGCGTAGAAACAGTATTATCATAATAATTGTTATCATCATCACTGTATTTGATACTAACATTTCTATTCTTTGCATGAGAAAACTGATACTCACCTCAAGATTATGGAGGCAATAATAGAACTGAGATGACCATGAGTCTGGATTGCTTGTTCGGTGTTGTTACACATCAATGCAAAACATAAATCTGAAGGTGTTTCAAGAAAAAAAAAAAGATATTCCCGAGAAGCTTGCTGGAATATCATTTCATTGCTGAATGCAGCTCATCTCTACCAGTGTGTCTAAGAAACCACTATCTCAGAAACCCCAAGTTATTGAACAATTTCAGTTCCAACTTACTGCCACTGACTAAGACCTAGGGGCCATATACTGAACCTTGAGCATTTATCATAACAGTGACAGCCCAGGTTCACCAAAGGGCTAATGGCCAGTGGCAGTGCATCTTACACTACATATGAGAACATCATGCCAAAGGGGATCTGAGATTGGTCCCAAAGGGCAGGTCTAACAATGGCCCACTGGTTATTGTGGGGATTAGCTGTTGCGTCGGGTAATCTGTCTCAAGTTCATGCTGGAAGACAGGAGAGCTCAGGAATCATTTCTCTTGGCTGCTTTTCTGCTGCAATTTTGCCTTTTAAAATACTTTCCTTTTAAAAATTTAATGAGCTAAACTTACTTTTCTAAAGTTTTAAGTGGATGATCATTTCTCAGCTGGCAAAAAAATGTTTGTGAATGTTAATACTTAAAATAATGTATTAGGAAAGAACAAAAACCCTGCCCACTAGTTTGGTCCCTTTTGTGAGTAGAGTTGGCGCCACAGCTTCATTTGATTGCCCAAGCCCAGCTCAGCTGACCTTCTGGATGTCTTTTCAGCCTTGAGCCTCTCACGTGAGGACCGCTGTGTTGGTTAGTTGGCTAGCAGCTGGTCCTGCCACCCATTTCCCTTTTATGAGTGATCAAGAAGCTTTCATCTTCAGTGTTCGCAAGCTCTATGATGTCAGCATCATGTAGTTTAAGGAAAAAAAAAAAAAAGCTAAACACAACAATTGTAAGTAAAGCACCTCACAAACAACTTTAAAATTCTGAATAACACTTGGTAGTTAGGCAACTATTTTGCAGGCTGCCATTTCCCTCAGTTTTGAACACAGACAGGCTTCAGAGCCAAAAGTTGCATGATTTGGTGCTTGTCAGATGAGAACTCTTAAAAGGGTGGTAATTGCCAGTGAATTCCTTAACTCCCCAGTCAATTTATACATTTATATGTTGGAGTGATGATATCATACAAAAAGCACACTGGCAACATGATGGCTCTTTAATCATTTTTCTCTCTAGGAGAGTAAAATGGGATGCATATAAAGGTTTGCTTTCATTATTGAAGAAAAATATTCACGTTTGTTGAGGTTACGATGTTGAGTCAGTGAGATTTATTTAATACAATTGAAATAACTCCATGGTAATTTAGAAGCTAACATGTAGAAAAAACATATACATAGACAGCATTTCAGATCAGGCCATATGAAGTGCAAGCGAGGCAGAAAGAGGGGCTAGTTAATCGGCCACATTTGCCAGCATAGTATATAATCATATTCAATTTGATGGAACAGGCCTTTAATGGCTAGCACATTTTCCAGTTCAAAGCCAAGGACTAAGTCATTTTAATTGCTGTAACCTCAGATCCTTTTATGGGATCTGGCATAGAACTGGGGATCATAAATACTAAGTGGGCAGGGCTGAGTTTTGAAAGATGCCACCTAAGAGTAGTGAAGAATAACAACTTACCAGCAGCAGCAGGACAGAGACAGGAGGGCAAGCAAAGTAGAATCATATCTGAAAGCACGATTTGGGGTTTCCAGAGTAAGCTAATTGAAGGGACAGAATTTATGAGATAGAAGAACACAAAGATGAGCGTTTAGATTTGTCAAGAAGATTCTGAGAAAAAAAAAATGTTAGTGTTCTCTTAGAGGGTTAAATCCTGGACCACTGTGACGGTTTATATCTAAAATGATTGTCAAGGCCACCTGCACTTATAGGTGGAGCTTTTGAGAGGTGACTAGAACATGAAACATGGCTGTGTGATACTCATCAATGGATGAGTGTACTGATTGATGACTTTATAGCTATGTGTGATGTTGGGAGGTGAAGCCTGTGGAAAGAGTTAGGTAACTGGAAATATGGTTTGGAAAGGTATATATCTCTCCCCCTCTTGATCCCTCACTGCTTCCTGCCTTCCATGGCATGAGCACTTTCCCCTTTGCCATCCCATCCTGCCTTGGAGCCAGTAGACTAGGGACAAAACCTCTACAAAGTGTGAGCCAAGATAAACTTCTCCTCTTTTAACTTGTGGGTGTCTGGTATTTTTTCCGAACAACATAAAAGTAAATAGGACAACCACAAACCACAGGTGACCCTGATCATTTTGTTGGTTATAAACTAAAAACCATTCTAGCTCCATATAAAGTAAGGAACCACTACCTGCATTTATTAATTCATGTATTAAATTTACCTCTATTGAGTTATAGCTGGGAGAGGAAGGGGATAGCTCAAAGAGCAGCCAGTTTAGGCTAACCTGGGACTAACATCAGGTCAATTGTGAACTTGGGATAAGAGGGAACGTGATTGCTAGCTGTGCAGCTATAGAACAGGCAGTTCTCAGAGCTGGAATGGACCGTGGAGTTCATTGAATCCAGTCTCTCCAAAGAACATACAAGAAAACTGAGGCCCCAATATAGAAAACAGTTTGTCTTAGTCACCTACAAAGGTATAGGGTTCATACTTGTCAGTGTAATGCTTGCTTCACTGTATGTTCCTTCATGATTTTGCAAAGATCACTTAGATGCCAGTCAATTGACAAAGAACAAACTAAGGAACTTGTGCAAGGTGACAGTAATGAGTGGCAGGAGCCAAGGTCTATGTGATTCTATGGTCTGTGGATATAGCTATAGGAGTATGTGATAGTGTTTTATAATAGGAAGAGAAAAGAACACCTTAAGAGGTGATTTTTCAAGAAAAGCATCTATAAAGAGATTATGAGCTGAAATCCAAGGGACTATGGGAAGAAATGAGCCATAGAAAAACTGAAAGAGGGGCCGGAGGGTTAGCTCAGTGGTCTGGCGCCTGCCTTGCAAGCGCAAGGACCTGAGTTCGATCCCCAGTAACCACATATAATGCTAGGTGTGGAGACACGCCCACCAATAATCAACACCGCATACTACAATGTCAGGCGTGGTGGCTCACGCCTGTAATTCCAGCACTCGGGAGGCAGAGACAGGAGGATTGCTGAGTTCGTGGCGGCTTGCCTGGGCACCATAGTGAGCTCAGGGCCAACCTGAGCTACAAAGTGAGACCCTGTCTCCAAAAAGCAAAAAAAAAAAAAAAAAAAAAAAAAAACTGAAAGAAGTTGGATTGAGGGAATTGCAGTTGTTGAGTGAGACCTTGAGGTTGATTCACCCTGAGAACTTTGATGAGATGTTATCATCCTTAGGATTTGTGTGTAGGTCACTCCCATGGGTGAGGTTTTTGGAGGTGGCTGCATCTAGGATGTGTGGCGCTGGGATGGAGGGTGATTTTTAAATTAGTTCACTGACTGGCATTCTTATAGTTCTATGTGTGGGTGAACAGATTTACCCTCATTATGAGTGGCATTCCCCAAAAAGCTTATAGTCTGGATGGATAAAAGGGAAAGGTAAGCTTGCTGATTGTTTCTTGCTGCTCTCTGCTTCATGGCCTTCTGTCTGCCACACCATAAGCTGTTGTCTCCTCTACAATGCCTCTCTGTCATGTCACCCTACCTTGGAGCCAGCTGACTATGGACTGAGACTTCAGCAAACTATGAAATGAAATGAACCTTTCTTCCTTTAACTTGTGCGCGTCTGGTAGTATTTTGCCTCAACAATGAGAAAAGTATCTAAGACAATTATTATTATTCTTATTGTGATGTTAGGGACTGAACTGTCTAAGATAGGTCCGGGAAGTTATCTATCTCTGAATCATATCCATGGCCTTTTACAAGTAAATTTTGACAGACCCATTGCAATTTAGAATGTTTCTGGAGCACCGATTATATTATTGGTGGGTCTGACTCCAGAGTTTTCACCAAAACTCATGTCACAAAACTTTCCTTAAAAAAAAAAAAAAAAAAAAAAAAAAAAACCTTTCCTTAAACCTTGTCTGTTTGTTGAGTGTTGATAGAAGCAGGATGGGTCAGGATGGTATTGGGACAGAAATAAGTTAGGAATGATCTGTTAAATGCCCATAGGTCTAGGTTGCTGGTAAATAGGTAACAAACATGTTCCTTCAGGCTTTTAAAATATGTCATACAACAAGGATTCCTAGAGGTATTTTCCTGTGTCCATCAGAGGCTTGTATTTATAGAGGCAACTGCTACTAGAAACATAAAACCAGATGCTGGAAGAAAAGATTACAAGGTTAGGATTTTGTTTCCTGCTCTGGAACTGACTTGTCTTTGATTCTGTAAGTTTTGCTTTTCTGCTTAATATGTGATATGCCTATCCTTCTCTTTCCTAATACAATTGTAGTTTCATGAGTGGGATTATTGAGGCGGTAACAAAATCCAGATTTTCCATAGTTGAGTGCCATGCTGTTCCTTGATAATGACTTAAGAAAAGTTTGTACTTTGTAAGACTGATGTATAAAGTTGTCTTAGACATTACCTGTATCAAAAAGACAATGGAACACATATTTAGGCTCTTTATTCCTCTGTTCTTACCAATCTTGGTGATCATGCTTTTCAAAGTTTCATTCTTCAATAGTCGATGTTGAACACACAAAACTTTCAGTGTGAACAAGAACTGATTATATGACTACTGCGTTCAACAAAAATGTAGAAAACATTTTACTAAAATGGGATGTACTTACATGTGGTTGGAGCTTCACTTTATTTCCAAGTGAAACCAGTTTTCGCATGAGTTAAGAATATGATAAAATTCTGTTCTCATAAATTCATCATCAAATTTGAAGGTGCTTAAGATCCCAGGATGGCAAAGGGTGGAGTGAACGTGAGCATAGTAGGAACTCATGTTCACATCATCGTCTTCTATCCAGTGAAGAACAGATTTTGGGTGGGATGGGTAGAAGCACCAGATGTCATCATTTCCTACCATCTCTGCAGCTATTCAAGTGATGATCACTCTTGGTGACGGTACGATTCTGGTACAGGAAACATGTCCTCCCTGAGGACTTCTATGCAGGGCAGAGGTGATCACAAGAAATCATTGCTGCTGTTGTAATGCTCCATATACCAAGATTAAACCACAAGATGAAGTCATGTGCTTCTTTCCTTTGAAAAGCAGCTATAGGAAAACCAGGATAGAAATGATTGCCAAGCGAAATATAATGCTCTAGGCAAAAAATGAAGATACTATAAACTTAAAATTATTACAAAACTGACCATCTGTATTGTATATTAGACCACAGCTTTTCAGTTTGTTACAGTTTGAAAAATGACTTCACGGTGTGCACCCCCTTTCCTTTACCTTCTTCGGCCTCAGGAAAGTATTCTCTTTTCATGAATTTAGTTAGCAAGTTTTTTCACTTTTCGATTGTGTGATTTTTTTTTTTTGAAGTTTGAGTCAGTAATTCTTTGCAAAGGCACTGTGTTTGCTTTCTTTCCATTTAACCCTCTGTTATAGTCTTGCATTGCTAATTCCATTTTAGGAGGGGCAAATGCACCATTGTGGCCACTGAGTCACGAGATAAATCAAAATAATGGAGAATTAACAGTTGAAAAATCTTTTTTCTGCCTGGATTCAGCAAACAAGAATCTGGTCCACTTTCTTGGGAAAATTCTCAGGCATTAAAATCCTGACATTTCTATGTTTTGAGATAGCTGAGTATTAACCCTGGGATGTACGTGTGCGTGTGCGTGTGTGTGTGTGTGTTTGGAAACTGAACCCAGAGCCTTGTACATTCTTTGTAGTGTCCAGCCTCCTAACTAAATCCCTATCACTAGCAGCAGCCCTGGCTTACTAATCATCTAAAGGTATTTTACTTAATGAGAGTAGAATTTGCTCTGGCAGAAGATAATTTTTATATGTTAGCCAGGCTATAACACCTTGCAGCTACCGTTTTCAGAGAAGGCAGCCAGCCTGGTTTGGCTGCATACTGGGTAAGATCCCTGGGGGTGCCTAATTCCAAGCCTGGGATTCTAGTGGGTTAATTCAACAGGTCCGGCTTTGAAATACTTCCACCCTTTCGAATTTAGTAAAGCACTGACCCAGGCAACCCCTGTACGACTCAGCTGCTTTGATAGGACTCTCAAATTCTCCTTTATTGAAAAGAAAAAAACAATTTGAGGGGAAGGAATAAATATGATTCAGAAAGAAAATAAAAGAGTATGTATAAAGGGGGTGGGGAGGTGTGGGTGGGTAGGGATATGGGTAAAAATGAGAATTAAATTGTGTCATATACTGGTACAAATTCCCCAATGTTATATGTGATTGTGAGATGTATATAAATTGTACCAATAAAGAATTCAATTAAAAAAATAAAAAAACAATTTGGTACATAAATCATATACCATGTAACTCACCCATTTAAAAGGGAAAATTGAATGTTTTTTGTTTACAAAGTTGTGCACCCAAATCTCTAATCTTTTGTCTATTTTTTCATTATGCCAAAGAAACCCTGCATAGTTCTTAGCCATCACTCCTAGCGTTACCATTTCTCATAGCCTTAGACAGCTACTAAACTACTTTCTGTCTCTGTAGACATGTGTTTTCTGTACATTTGCATAAATGGAATAATACAATATGTGGTGCTTGTGATTGGCTTCTTGATTCATCCATGTTGTAGCACCAATTATTATACTTCCTTTTATTTTGTGGCTGAACAATATTATGTTGTATGGAATACCATATTTTTGTTTAACCATTCATCGGTTAATGGTCATTTGAGTTGTTTCTTGTTTTTGACTTGAGATTAATGATGATATAAGCATTTGTACAGCTCTTTGCACAGACATATTTTTCATTTTCCTTAAAATAAATTTGCCAGGTATTATAGCATCTGTATGTTTAACCCTCTGAGGATATTGCCAGACTGTTTTCCAAAAAAGACTGGACCAATTTATTTCACCATTTTCAATTATGAGGATTCTGAATTTCCTCCATTTTTTCCAATCCTTGATATTTATTGTGTTTTTAAAATTCATCATAGCCATCTTAGTGGATGTGAAGTGATACTGATTAAGGGTTTTATTTATATTTCCATAAATGACTAATTATATTGATCATCTTTTCTTTTGCTTATCACTTATCTTAATGTTTTCCTTGGGAACCTATCCAGTTTCCTTGCCTATTTTAAAATTTTACTATTTATTTTTAAATTATTGAATTGTAATCATTCCTTCTGTATTCTAAATTACTCTTATCAGTTATAGGATTTCAGAAAATGTCTTCCCATTCTGTGAGTTTCCTTTTCACTTTCTTGATGTTGTCATTTGAAGCACAAAAATTTTACATTTTGATTATACTCAGTCTAATAATTTTTTCTTTTTTGTCTTTTTGGTTTCATTGCTTATCTAAGTCATGAAGACTTAGAGCTATGTTTTTTTCTTCGATTTTTATAGTTTTGGCTCTTTCATTTTTCTCTGTGATCCACTTTGAGTTAACTTTTATATGTTGTGTGAATTAGGGTTCCAACTTCATCTTTTTGCTGATTAATATTAAATTTGCACAGGACCATTTACTGAAAAAGCTATTTTTGATTGTTCCCTCTCTTCCTCACAGTAGAGACTTATGGGATGGATGACTTATGCTGTAGGGCAAGTGTGAGGTGTGGTGAGCTGGCTCCTGCACTGGCAGCAAGATGATCACATCCTGGGCTTTCACCTGTGACAAGCTGTTTGTTTCCAACATTAACGTGGAACCACTCATAGAAAAGTATAGGATTTCACTTTTTGTATAGTACCTTGCCAATTGGCTGGAGTATTTCAGCGTGGCAGAGGCACGTGGTGGGGAATTAATGGATTATTTGCAAAGATATTATACTCTATTGAATGTCCACAATACATAGAGAAGTATAGATGAAAAAAATTAAAAATTATAAGAAAGACCAGTGGATACTATATAAAAGGAAAAATCAAATGGTAATAAGGAAAATATATTAAGCTTCATTAGTAATCAGAAATGCAAATAAAATCCTAGTAACATACCATTGTGCCATAATGCTAAAAAAATAAAATATCAGACTCACCAAACTTTGGTACTGTGAGGATGTAAGTTGGCACAAGCAAGCTGGAAAATAGTTTAGCATTATCTAATAAAATTGAAGTATCATATCTCTGTGACCCAGCAATAACCACTGTAGCTATAGATCTTAAGAGACTGCATCATGAGACATGCATGAACATTTATAATTTAAAACAACAACCCAAAAATGGCGGTGGAAGGGTATATTGGAGTAGTGTATTTGTCTAACATGCTCAAGGTCCTAGGTTTGATCCCCAGAACCACGTATCAGAGGGTGATCAATCCTCCAACTGCCTAAAAAGGACAGAAATGGCTAGAGAAAAATGGCAAGAGAGACTTGCATAATTTCAAAGTACATGGTGGGGCTGAGAGGTCAGTACCTCAGAGTGGCCAAAGACAAAGACACTCCATGCTAGCCATTATTTATTGAATACACACAATAACTGGAGGTAGTATCAGGTGGCTGGGGGCAGCATTAATTCTACAGTGATGAAGATCTTATGCCATTGAAAATCTTAGGTCAACAGGATGCTATGTTAAAGGTGAGAAGGAGAGCATTATTGCAAAAGTAGGTGGGTCAATAATAATAAACCTGTCTTTCCCTCAGGTGAAAACTTTCTCTTTTTTTATTACTACTTGGTTCTAGAAGAACCAGGATATCTTCAGGTGATGTACACTTGCCCTTGAGTATTACAGTGTTCCAGGACCACTGACACCTTAACTTGTGAATGGAGGCAAGGCGGAGCCCTTCCTGCATGCCATAGCTGGCTCTGGGGCAAGGTGATATTGAGCCTTAGACAGCTATAGTTCTACAGAATTATGAGATGATTTTCCTCCCAAGAGGTATGTAAAATGGCTCCCAGTAACCACAAATAAAAACAAACAAATAACAACACCATAAACCCAGAAATGTTTTTCAGTAAGACTGGATAAGTTGTTGGTGTATTCACACAATGGAACATACATAATAGTGAGGATGAATATATGTACTTTCTCATATATTGACGGAGAAGGATAAGTCACAATTATAAAGTATGATTACATTGATATAATATTTTTTGAGACGCTTTGTAACTCACTTTGTAACTCATGCTGGCCCTGAGCTCACTGTGTAGCCCAGGCAAGCCTCAAACTCAGCACCTCTCCTGCTTCTGCCTCCCTAGTACTGGGATTACAGGCATGAACCACCATGCCTGACACTGAGGGGTGTGGTACTGATTGTTGGTGGATGTGAGTCTCCATGCCCCATATTATTGTATGGGGTTACTAGGGATCAAACCAGGGACCTTGTGCTTGCTAGGCAAGTGCTGGAACCAATGAGCTAAATCTCTGGCCCTGCTATAAATGTTTTTCTGATCCTGATTATTGAACCCATGGCCTTTGCACTACATTACAGGTCCAGTGCTCCCCATCCCTTTTATTTTGAGACAAGTTCTCACTAAATTACCTAATCTGGACTCAAACTTATGATTCTCCTTCCTTAGCCTCACAGAATGCTGGAATTATAGGTGTGTACTACTGTCCCCAATTCTAGTGGTATACATTTTACAAACAGTAGAAAATATATTGGATGGTAAATCTATAGTAAGAGGTAAGGGAGCAGAAGAGAAAAATGAGAGTCTTTTATATGCAATAATCTCGGAAGGAACTTCCAGTAATTTTACTCTATTCTGTTTGTTAAAAGTGAGTCATTATATTCGTCCTACATTCAAAGCAAAGGTATTACACACAGCCATGAATAACAGAAAGTGTGGGCCATTCAAATCCAACATAGAGAATATCTACCACACCTTCCCCCTTTGAACACTCTGCCTTAAAGTAGTATTATATAATTTCACATGTTGTGTGAAAAATGTGTAACAGTGCAGAAAACTTATTTTAATTTTCTTCTCAGCTATTGTGCTATTTATTCATATTTTTTCTACATAAGCTATACAGCACATAATTCAGTATAATATTATTATTGTTAAATTAGTTTTTAAAATATAATTTTAAAAAGAAAAAAGCCAGATGTTTAAGAGATACATATTTATTACTTACCATGCTCGCCATTTCTTTTTATATCTCTGATATTTCATCTGGCAATATTTTCTTTCTGCTCGAAGAACTTTGTTTATTATTTCTTGTTGTGGTGGCATTCTGGCAATGAATTCTCCCTTAAAGAAAAAAAAGTGTAAGGACAGAAAGTGATAAGATGAAGAAATCATGATATACAGTTGATATGACCATATACAGAATAAAACAGTGCAATGGACATGAAATGATAAAAATCAATGTTAAGGTTTACTTCTAGATGCTTCTCCCCAGAGCATCATGTACAACCAAGTGGGGTTTGGGAATGATTGGATCACAGATACATGCTACTCATCATTGTATTAGTCCATGATGAATTTATACCTCAATGTGATGTTGGGATGTGAAACCAGGAAAGAGGAAGTGGGTCACTGGGGACATGACCTGGAAGGGTCTATCTCCTTCCCTAATTCTTGATTTCTCTCTGTTTCCTGCTCTCATGCCAGTAATGAATCTCCTCTGCCATGCCCATTTACTATACCATTTGTATTGGAACCAGCTGACTATAAACTAAAAATAAAGCTTTCCTTCCTTTAAGTTGTGTCAGTGATAAGTTGCATCAGTACTTTATCTCAGCGATGAGAAAATAATTAAGACTTATTTTGATTATCAGAGACATAGGGCTGTTGCTGCAACTGTACTTGTCCAATGTAGTTTTAAAAACCTTTGCCAGGGCCGGAGGGTTACCTCAGTGGTTCCGGCGCCTGCCTCGCAAGTGCAAGGTCCTGAGTTCCATCCCCAGTAACCACATACAGTGCTGGCCATGGAGACTCACACCCACCAGCAATCAATACCACATACCACAGTGCCGGGCGTGGTGGCTCACGCCTGTCATCCCAGCACTTGGGAGGCAGAGGCAGGAGGATTGCTGAGTTCGAGGCTTGCCTGGGCTACGTAGTGAGCTCAGGGCCAGCCTGAACTACAAAGCGAGACCCTGTCTCAAAAACAAACAAACAAACCAACAAACAAAACAAAACAAAACTTTGGCAGTGCTTCGTAGGAGGATTTTGGAAAGGTTTGCAGATGGTGGCTAGAGAAGCCCTAAAACACTAAGCAGAACTTCATGGGAAATTCTGATCAGAGATCAGAATATCAAAATGGAGATAAAAAGGCAGACCGTAAAGACCAGGCTAAGCAGTTTCCAAGTGAGGAAAAGACTCTTGGCCATTTGTGTTGTGCTAAGCCAGAAATTTTGACTATACTTTCCTCTTGTCCTGAGACTTTTTGAGAGACTGAGATTAAGGGCAGTGGACTAATTAATCTAGTAAAGGAAATTTTAAGGCAGCCCAACACTGATATTAGGATATAAGTATTGGGAGTTTTTAGCCAGCTGTACATTAAGAATGAAGAGTGAATGACCTGCAAGGAAGTTTTAGGTGTGAAGCCAAAGGTGCAACAGAGATGCCCGAAAGTTGCAAAAACCAGGAGCATGGAGCATTTGGGAAAAGCTGCAAGGAGTGAGCAAGGTCACTGCAAGAGAGACGCCATGAAGGCTCGAAGCACCAGCTGTGCCAAGGGTGGGGTCAGCCAAGCTCTTTGGAATTCACATCTCATCACAGTTTTCCCCAGATGCTGGACATGGAACCATAGGATTTAGTGTTTGCCTTGCTGGATTTCTGTCTTAGTTACTTAATATCCAACACCCAAAGTTAAAGGATGAAAGGTTTATTTCGGCTCATAATTATAGAGATTTCAGTCCATGTTCAGCTGGTTCCAAGACAGAATGGCAGAGCAGAGGGGTATTGCAGCAGAGGAATAGTCCGTGGTGATAAGCAGAGGCAGCAACAGTGAGCCTACCTTATTTCTATCCCTTTATATTCCATCCAAGCCTTTTTGGGAGATGCTACTTACGCCCAGGTTGGGGTTCTGTCTTCAGTAAGTCCATTCAGCCATACCCAGAACTATGTCAATTTCAATGAGTGGGTTTAATTTAGTACCACACACACTTAAATCTAGTATCACACACCCTAAATCCAGCCAGCTCCAAAAAGCCCCCACCTATAAGCACATAAAGTTTTGGGGGAACTCTAGATAAAAGCCATAATCGTTCTGGGCTTGCTTTAGTATCATTCCTTTCTATTCTGCTGTTTCTCCCTTTTAGAATAGGGATTTTAGCCTGTTTCTTTATAAGTTGCTAGTGTTTAACATTCTTTTGATTTTTATAGATACTTACAGCTAAGAATTTACCCTAAATCCGAAAGCAGAATTTGGAGTTTGGAGTTTTCAGCAATGCTGAAACTGCTACTGGGTCTGGCAACTCTTTTTTTTTTTTTGCTTTTTGGAGACAGGGTCTCGCTTTGTAGTTTAGGCTGGCCCTGAGCTCACTATGGTGCCCAGGCAAGCCGCCACAAACTCAGCAATCCTCCTGTCTCTGCCTCCCGAGTGCTGGGAGCCACCACGTCCGGCATTGTGGTATGCGGTGTTGATTGTTGGTGGGCGTGCCTCCACGCCCAGCATTGTATGTGGTTTCCGGGGATCGACCTCAGGACCTTGCGCTTGCGAGGCAGGCTCTGGAACCACTGAGCTAATCCTCCGGCCCTGGGTCTGGCAACTCTTAGACATTTTGTGTAAAGAGATGTACATGAGTCGTTGGAGGGCTGGAATGTTGTGGTTTATATCTACATGCCTCCAAAGCCTCATGTAGTCATAGGTGGGACTTTGTTGGGGGGGGCGCGATTGGATCACGCAGGTGTGCTATAGTGGATTAGCTCACTGATGCATTTATAGCCAAGTGTGATTTGAGAGGTGAAGCCTGGTTGGAGGAGGTGGGTCACTGAGGGTGTGGCCTGGAAGAGTCTTCCTTCCTCCTTTTTCCTTTGTTCTCTCTCTCTGCTTCCTGCCTACTACTATACCATGAACAATTCTCCTCTCCATTCCCCTCTTCCATGCCTGCCTTGGAGCTAGCTGACTGTGGACTGAAACCTACAAACTGGGAGCCAAAGATACACTTTTTCTTCCTTTACACTGTGAGTGATGAGTATTGTGTTTCAGCAATGAGAAAGTAATTAAGACAGTCCATTAAGACAATTTAGCTACTTAATCATTAACATTCTTCATACTAACAGTAACCCAAAAAACAGAAAACAAAAATAAAAACCCAAATAAACAGCTGGACTTCTGGCAGTTACCCAGACTACTCCTTTATTTACTTATCTTTTTCCTTTTTTTTTTTTTTTTTTTTGAGACAAGGTCTCGCTTTTGTAGTTTAGGCTGGCTGTGAACTCACTATGTAGCCCAGGCAAGCCTTGAACTCATAGCAATCCTCCTGCCTCTGCCTCCCGAGTGCTGGGATTACAGGCTTGAGCCACCATGCCTGGCAATGTGGTATGTGGTGCTGATTCCTGGTAGGCGTGAGTCACCACACCCGGCATTGTAGTATGTGGTACCAGGGATTGAATTTGGGACCTTGTGCTTGCCAGGCATCTAGTGGAACCACTGAGCTAAATCCCTGCCCCATATTTCATTCATCTTTCAAAGACATTGTCCCACTGGGACAGTTATAAAGTATCAGGATTTTTGGTTTTTTGTTTTGTTTTTCAGTAACTCAAAGACATCACATCAGTGCTTTTTGCCCTGCATAGCTTCTGAATAAGAAGTATGGTGTCATTTTTATCATTGTTTCTGTGAATAAATTTTCTTATTTTTCCCAGTATTTAGGGTGTAGTATGCTATGATATGGTCCTGCCTTTTTTGCTTAGGTTCCATTATAAATTTTAGATATATGAATTTATAATTTTATAACATTTTCAGAAAACTTGTCATCATTTCTGGAATTTCATTGTTGGACTAGATAGTATTTTGCAATAGTTAACTGATGCTTTGTCTATTGTGTCACTTTTCCCTCTCTACATATTTCATTTGATGGCTTTTGCTGGTGCGCCTAAAGTTCGCTGGTCTTTTTTCTTCTGCAGTGTTTAGTATATTGTCAGCCTAAGCCGATATATTTTTCATTTTAGGCTTTATCTTTTTTCATTTCTGTGTATTTGATTTGGATCCTTCCTATTTCTTCCATGTTTCTCCTTAACATATCCATTCTTTCTTCAAACTTTCTCATCTAATGGAATATATTTATAATGACTGTTTTTATGTCTTATGTGGTAGTTCTATAATTTTTGTCACTTCTGAGTGGACTTATGTTCATTGATATTTGTCCTTTAAGAGCTCTAATTCTTTGCATGTCTGATAATTTTTGATAGGATATTGGACATTATTAATTTTATGTTTCTGGGTGCCATATTTTTGTTGTTTTCCTTTAAATATTATTGAACTTTGAACTGTGATGTGGTTAATTCAAATAATGTTTACCTTTTGAGATTTGAGTTCATGCTTTTTTATTATAACATCATGTATTAGCCTAGAGCTAGCTAATGTCATCCCACTATTGATAATACACTTTATTAGGGTTTTGTAAACTACATAACTGAAATGCCATATACTAAATGCCACTTATTTTGATACATCTTTTCCCCATGGGGATTTACAGGATCTTCACACCAATATACATTTTTCATAAATACATGGCCATTTGGGTGTACACCTGCTCAGTACCTCACATTCACCAAGTAAAACAAGGAAGAGTTAAGAGCTGGAATAATTAAGTACGTACAGTGAAAATCTGCTCCAAATATTTGTCTCTCTGAGGTAAAGACACTGCATACCTGTTCCATTAAGAAAACCATCCCTTGGATATTGTGAAATAGAAAACATTCAAAGGGAAGTATGGTGGAGATGTGAGTAATGAGGAGTAAAGAAAAATGTGATTGTAATTAAAAAAGGGAAATAAAACATGTATTTAGGGGTTGGGGGATTATGGGGTGGGTAAGGGAATGGGAAAAAAACATGAGAATTAAATTGTGTCATATGCTGGTACAAATTCCCAATATTGAGTGTGATCATGATGTGTATATACAATGTACCAATAAAGATAAAAGTTAAAAGAAAAAAAGAAAACCATCCTTGCATGACAGTATGGATTTTTTTATTTTTAAGTAGGGCCTACAACACTTAGCTGCTAATCAGGTGCTGCCTGGCAGAGATACATCCCCAGCTTATGCCATGAATTCATAGGGAGCAAGTTCCAATGACTCAGGCTCCTTGCCATTAATTTTCACAAAGTGCGCTTCTCTGGATGAGGCAGGCTGGCTCTTCAGTTGAACTCAGGTACCATTCTTTTGGGCTTCTTTCTTTTCTGATCATTTTTCTTGACACGTTTCAGGATGCTATCTTAAGTCTTTGAATGTTTAATATGCTCAATATGCACATTAATTCTCTTAACAAGTGTCTTACCCTTAACTTGTTTGTTTACAATGCCCACTCCATGTGGGGTAACACTGTAGACTTCTGATTTTGCCATGGTAATGTTTGTGTGGCATTCCTTTTTGAATAGTACCCATTCCCTCGATGTCTACAGTGTCACCCTTTTTGTAAATTCGCATTTGTGTTTCAAAGGAACAACCCCATGTTTTCTGAAAGGCCTAGAGAACATATCCCAGGTTCCTCTCCTCTTGCCCTTTCTGTTCTCCATTTTGGCAAATTTCTGAAAGATGGAGGTTCCAGGTGAAAGGAATGACAGTACACTTTTGAGCACCGCTTAATATTCCACATATTGCAGGTCTTTCCACTCTGCTGGTGGGAATACAAAAACTATTCCCGTTCTTTCTGAGTTTATGAGGATTGGTATTTCTGCTTTTTATTTTTAATTGAGTTCTTTATTGGTGCATTTTATATACAGCTCACAATCACACACAACACTGGGGAATTTGTACCACTATGTGACACAGGTCAATTCTCATTTTTACCCACATCCCTACCCACCCCACCCCCACCCCCTGTATACATGCTTTTTTATTTTTTTCCAAATCATATTTATTCCTTCCCCTCATTACATAACTACACCAAATGCCCTTTGGATATTTCCCATTCTACAAAAACTATCATACATTCTGGAGCTCCTTTCTGCTTTTTTGAGGAATTATTTCCTTGGTCTTGAGAAGTTTCCTTCTATATTTATGTAAATATTTAGCCAGTGACATGAGGGGACATATATGAAGACATCTGGGGCCCTTTCCTATGGAACTCTCTCCTCTGCTACTTTTTCCACACACATTTTACTCTTTTAGCCCCCATTTGGTATATATCTTCTCAAAACCTGGAAACCTCTGGGCTCTGTTTATATACCTGATGTTTGCATTGCAGAATGGAAACCTTCTCTAAGCAGTAAGGTAGGACAGTTTTATGGATGCCTAATTTATTTTCCCCTCTCTAAAAGATTTAAGTTCTGTGCTTCCTTTTCCATATATCTTGCTCAATTTTCTAGTTGTTTAATCAAATTTCTTTCACTCCATCGTGGCTAGAATGGAAAATATTAATGCATATTTGAGATGTCAGACTGAATTTAGACTCTTTGCTCTTGAAGTGCCAGTTCTTCAGCTTGTGGAGATGCAGAACACATTATATATGTTGATCTTGCATTCTTAAAGAGTGCACATGTTGAGAAGCACCTGCTTTTGAACCCAGTAGTTAGTAATGGCTAAACATCCCTCATCTAAAACACTGAAATCCAAGTGGTCTGAAAAAATATTTTGGAGCACTAACATGACATTCAAAAAGTTTCAGATTGTGGAACATTTTGAGCTTAATATTTTTGGATTAGAGATGATCAACTAGTAAAGTCCAAACAAATATTCCAAAGTCCAAAAAAAGATGCAAAATTAGAAACACTCCTTGTCCTAAGCGTTTCTTATAAGGGATACTGAACCTATGTAAGTATTTGTTTCTCTTTTTTTTTTTTTTTTTTTTGAGACAGGGTCTCGCTTTGTAGTTCAGGCTGGCCCTGAGCTCACTATGGTGCCCAGGCAAGCCGCCGCGAACTCAGCAATCCTCCTGTCCCTGCCTCCCGAGTGCTGGGATTACAGGCGTGAGCCACCACGTCCGGCATTGTGGTATGCGGTGTTGATTATTGGTGGGCGTCCACGCCCAGCATTATATGTGGTTACCGGGGATCGAACTCAGGACCTTGCGCTTGCGAGGCAGGCGCCGGAACCACTGAGCTAACCCTCCGGCCCATTTCTCTTTTTTCTTTATTGAGTTTATTGGTAGACTTTACATACACATCATGACCACATTCAACATTGAAAATTTGTACCTGTATGTGATATATATTGATTGTCATTTTTCCCATTCCCTTGTCTTTCCTATAATCCCCACTCTCCATATACGTAAGTGTTGTTTGCATTATTTTGTTTTACTTGGAGTTCTGCATCCCTCACTTAATCTGTATGTTAAATTGTTTCCATTATTTGGAAAGATTATTATGTGGATTAGGCTGTCATCTGATTTTTCACTAATCCCAATTATCTTAAATTAGTTTTCTTTTCATCCTCTAGGAGCTGTTGGAACCATTTTCATGCTTTCTTGTTCTTTTTAAAGATGGCTGTCATTTATTGATCACTGATAACACCTGTCTTCTAGTTCTGACATTCTGTCCTTACCTGAGTCACTTCTGGCTATATTTTTTGATAGAATTTTTGATCTCATGAATTTCTATTTGAAGTGTTTTTAGGGACTCTAATTCTTTTCTGTGCTGGAAATTCATGTTTTCCATCATTTTGTTACCTCTGCTACCTTTTTGTTAGTGTCTATTGTAGGTTCATTGGTCTTTTGTTTCAGCCCATATCTGTTTACATAGATCTTCTCTAAGCTTGCCAGGTGCCTTATTGATCTGTTTTATTATCTCCTCTGATATGATATTAAATAATTTATGTTTATGCCTTATTATTTCTTCCCCTTTGATTCCCTGTGAGTCACCTTTGAAGAAGTTGGAAGTTTCTGGAGGCATGTTGTTAGCTTGTCTCATATTTCTATTTTTTTCTTGTTTTTATTTTGAAGCTTGAAGGTTGATTATGGTGAAAAACTTTGTTTCTATTATGAAGGTCTAGTTGATGTCTACTTTTCATTGGTATCCTCTAGGTATGGTTTATTAGCCATTGCCTCTGTCCCAGAATTCAACTAGCTTCATTTACTTGAGATAGGAAGGTGCCCACATTTGACCTAGTAAGTACCCAGTTATCTAGGGATAGCCATAGTAATACAGTGACCCCCAAAGCAATGCAAATATTGGCATCACAAGAAAACCAATTAATAACAATGGCTATCTCACCTTGGCTACAGTAATAAATCAGCATTAATTATAGCATGAAATACAAACTGAATATTGACAAAAAACCTAATGATCAGTAAGATACCACCCTTAACCATAGAAAAAGATCTATAATTATGATATGACAAACCAAATATTTACCTGCTGTTCACCTACTATGTGCTACATGGAAGTTTACCTCTACTAATCATAAAACAATATTCAACAGCAGTAGTATAAAGTTAACTAGCTACCTAGAGACTCATAAAGTTTAGTACTTTAGTAAATTTAGAGGATATGGGGAACTGGAGGATGAAAGAAAAATTAGTCGGTGTTACAAGAGAAGAAAGAAAGAAAATGGGATAGTATGTCCTACTGAGGAATGAAAGGAAGTTAATAGTGTGCAGTAGTCACAGAGGTTAATAATGTTAGTAGTTAATAGTGTTAGTAAGAAATAAAAAAGAAAAAATAAACAGGAAAATACAGAAAAAAGACAAGTAAGAGAAAAATGTTGAAAGGAGAAAAGTTGTAAGGACAGAACAAAGACTAAAAGAAGAAATCAAAAAAGGGAGAGAAAACCCCAAATCCCAAAAAAATCCAAAGGAAAGGTTACAATAATAAAAAATATATAAAATTCAAAAAGAGATGGTGTAAACAATTCCTGTGGTTTTGAATGAGCGTTTTCTTTCCAAGACCTGCAGTCTTGAGATCCAGACAGTCATGATTTTCTCTGCCTAGCTTTAGGGCTTTTGGATTTTTGAGGCATACTCCCTGCAGCATAGGCCCCTCTGTCTCTTTACTTCTGTCCACTGCTACTGTCCAAGCCGAGGCACATCTCCTTTCCTGTTGGTAGATGGGAAACACAATTAATCTTCTGGCCTCTGCTGGTGTAGGTTGCTGCATGGTGTTTTCAAGTTGCCCGTTGGACTTAATATTGACACTCCTGAGATTTCTCCATTCTCTCCCTGGGCGTTGGCCTTGTTCAACATCAGGTTAGTTGGTTGGTCCTTGCATCTGCTTTCCTGTGCCAAGGGTAAGAAAAATGTTGACCTGGCTTAAAGTTGGTGGATAATCCAGCCCTTGCACTGGGGGCTAGGGGTGCCATGGTCTGTCTGCTCACATCAGGGGCCTTATGTTACATTTAAGTGGCATTAAAAGGTAATGAAAAACACTGAAGCCTAATGGATTAGTGATGGAATTTGAAATGAACAATAAGAAGTGAAGATAGGATTTGATTTTAGAGCTAAAATAAAGTTGGCTGCACTTGAAATGAAATGAAAAAGTACACACTGACTCAGTTTTCTTGGCAGTATCATGGTTCCCATAAGAACCCAGACTTCTTGCCCTTCAGCCTCTTATTTTATCCCTTTGGAAACTATATACTCTTTTAAAATGAAATGTTGCTTTCTTAATAATCTTTTCCAGTACAAAAATTGCTTTATGTTTTTTCTTGTAATTTGGAAACTGTTGAGACTGTGTCATAACACAGTAGCTGAAAACTGATGCCAACTTGTGATGCCCTCAGAAGCACCCTAATTTTGGGTACCAGACATGAATTGAAATTGCTCTATTTTATACAGAGCCTCATACTCACATTAAATACAGGATTTTGATTGCTAGTGAGTTCTGAATAAAGCTTCTTGGATACAGTGGAAAGAGCACTGGATTGGGAATGTAAGGGCCTGTGTTCTGGTTCCCTTACCATTTGGGAATTAGGCCTGGGTTGTATAGTTAGGAAAATCAGCAAGTGAGTGAATATAGCAGTTGAGATCCTCTTTGGGGGAACTTGAGAGGCCACAAAGCCATCTTTATTCTTCTCCACTCTATCTTTTTTGGCTCCATTTAGACCATTTTAGAATAGTGTCCCATTCCCCTTCATCAAGGCCACCTAATCTCTGAGCATCTCCCGGTCTAAGAAGAACTCCTTTGGGCTTCCTGGATGTGCTGTCTCTCAGCTGTTTGGGCTCGTATCCTGAGTCTCTGGTTCAGTTATATCCTTTGTGCTCAGAGACATTTGAGAGACGGCCAGGTCAACAGAGCCTCAGATCCCTAACTGTGCCTGCGTATAAGTCCTCTGAGGTATCCAGGCCACTTATCCACCAGCTTACTTTTCCATCATGATCACATCTAGAGAGACTTCTTTGAAAAAATTTCTTGAGCTCTGTAAAAGACGACTGCTAAGATGTATATGTGTGTGTTTGTGTTAATGGAGATGCAAGCCAAAGCCTTGTACATGCCCAAGAGTTAATGACAGTCTTCACGGTAAAAACGGCAACTGCCATCTCTTAAGCGAGATCACGATGTTGGGCACCACAGTCCTGTGGGGTCCTGATACAGTTAAGGAGGCAGACTTGAAGAGGCTGAGGAGCTTCCCAAGATCAGACACTAGTCAATGGTAGAAATGAGCTCAGAGCTCAGGTCTTTATTTCACTCTCTCTCCATACCTTTTCCTGCTCTTCCATTTGCTGTACACATCAGGTCTCAAATGCAGCATGTGTGTAGATCACCTGAGAATCGTGGAAAATACAGGCTGATCTAATGTTCTGGCATAAAGCCTGGACTTTTGTGTTTTTGTCCAGGTCCCAAGTGCGGCTCATGGTGTTGGTCTGTGAACCACATTTTGAGTAGCAAGAGTATACATTAGAAATAATAGGAGAGTCAAGGATCTTATAACCTGACTGGGAATTAAGCCTGTTTTACATCTGAGTCAGAGTCTTGCGATGTGATTAAATTGCCCAGGCTGGACTCAAACGTGTGATCTTTCTGCCTCAGGCTCCCACAGTGCTGGGATTACAGGTATGAGGTATGTCCCAGCATCCCTAGCCTGATTGAGTATTTTTAAACAAAATTATTATTGAAGTGATATTATAGGATTTGCTTTTCATGGTCATGTTAAATACAAAGTTAATATCTAACTTATGAAACATTTTTTTGTTTTCAGTTAGCAATTCTTTGGGAAAAACTTGGATGTGAAAATACACCAGATGATAACATTTTGACCATGTTTGCTCCATTCAGCCTGACATTGTTGAAATTCCAAGTTAGGGTCTTTGAATGTGCTTCAGAGAGTTTTATCCTTCTCCCCACAATTGTTTACAAAGCTGTCCATGCTTGTGTCATGTACATTTTCTGAGGAAAGTGTCTGGAATGGTTCATCCTGTTCTACTTGAGCATGTGAACCAAAGTAAGTTAAGAACTGCTGCTGCACATTTTTACACTCCTTCAGAAGGTTCTGTCACTTCCTTATCATCTAACCTTGACCATGAAGGATCCATAAATATATGAAATTTATTTGTGTCTGGTGCTTGAGAGTTCCCAGGACTGCTAACTTCATAACTGAAGCCCTTTGAAAATGCCGCTTGGTTGCTATAATTAGGTAGAAGTAAATGCAGCAGACTCTTCAGCCAACTTTTCAGATGATGGTTGGCCTAAATCCAGGCAGAAGTGCTCCCCAAATCTCTTAGATTTGAAAGGTAGCATTTCTCTTCTGTCCCTATAATTGTCATTAAGGTTGTATATGTAACTGTGGCCAAACCTTTCTCCATTTGCTTCCATTTCTCTTCTCTCTCTCCTGGCAGATGAATAGATGCAATGGGCCTTTAAGAAACCACAGTGATGCACAGATGCAGGTGACGCAGCCAGTCATACATTGCTAAATGCTGCTTGCACCCTTGCACCTAATCACACCCTGCCCTGAGCATTGCTCCGCCCTTTCATCCAGTCACATCCCAAGCCACCCTATATAAATGCCTGTAACTTCCATGACAAACGGGAGAAGCTTCTCAACCGACACAGAGTCTGGGAGTTGTGATTCTGTGTCTCGGTTCACCCTCCCAAGGTCATTGGACGATGGAGACAGTATGGTAACTGGCCCGACCGGATGACATATAACAATCTTAGCACTATGGAAGTGAAGCTCATCCAAACCTATCCAAGTCCTTGGATTTTCAACATCTGGAATGCAGAATGAACCTGATCAGTATTTGACTGTTACCAGGAGATAGTTGCAGAATTTAAAAACCAAAAGTAATACGAACATGAGAGCTTAGAGTACTCTATGCATACCATGCCATTCTGATGATTCAACATGGAAATAGCTCCAATGCTAATAATAGCCTTGGAAGCCTACCTTTAAAACCAATATCCATCAATTTTGACATTTCCATATTTTTCACAGCCCCAAACTTTTAGGAGCTATGATCCTGGAGTCAGATTCCATGAATTTCAATCCCAATTCTGCCACTTGACAGCTGTGTGACCTTGGACATATCATTTGTCTTCTCTAAGTCTCTCTTCTTCCTGAGATGTGAAAATGAAAATGGTAAGAATGAAAATGACTACTGCTTCCTTAGGGTAGTAAGGACTAAATGAAACAATCTACGTAAAGCTTATAGCTCCTGAATGTCATGTAGTAAGTATGTATGACTTTTTGGCATTACTCCAAGCGTTAAGCATGTTTAATAGAAGTGTTGGATACAAGGAGTTATTGTTGCATATGAATTCCAATTGTTTAGGTTTGTGGAAGAGGAATTTAATATCTTGGCATTTTTTCTGTCTTTTCTTCCACTTATCCTCTATTTAGTTCATATTAATGTTGCTTCTAATGCCTCACAGCATCTCTACATCCTTTGTTAGAATTCATATCTATGTTCCCAAAAACCTCATGTGCTCACAGGTGGGGTTTTGGAAAATGGTTGGATATTGGAGGCTTGTGTTCGTTGGTGGGGGTCTCACTGGAACAGGCAGATCACTGGGAGTGTGGCTGTGAGGAGTTTACCTTCCTTCTTAGCTCCTCTGCTTCTTATCTACTGTGTCAGTGAGCAGCTCTCCTTCACCATGCCCCTCTGCCAGGTCTTATGACCTTGGAGTCAGCTGACCATGCAAGTGACGCAGATAGTTAAGGCCTAACTCCCCACCTGAAACGCGAGTTCATGTTCTCTAAAAATCGAAGAATGAATTTTAGGAATGATGGAGGTTTGAGTAGGAAAATTTTATTGAGAGAGAAAGCTTC
>PVIC010027718.1:0-23669 GCA_004025085.1 Thryonomys swinderianus
CAACACTCTTCTGCTAACCTGTTCCCCAGAAGGCAGTCGCATGGCCACTGGGATGAGAGGGACTGGGAAGCATAGGCTTTACTTGTAGCTAAGTAACAATAAGAGATACAACCGCTGGGGATTTAACTCAAATGGTACCATGTCAACCTGAGACACACAAGGGCCTGAGTTCGATCCCTGGTACTGCAAAAAAAAAAAAAAAAAGTAAAAATAGAGATACAAACTGAGGCACAGGTGTGGCAAATGTGAGGATGAGCTGTGCAGCTTCCAACAGAAAGGACTCATTGCCCCATGTTGGGTATAAACAGCCTTCAGAGCTGCAGAAAGCCACTTGCCCCAGGAACTGTCCTTCTGTGGATGACGGATGGAGGAGGGGCGCAGAGCTGTCACTTCTGACATTCAGACTCCAGAGCTCCTCTTGGGGATGGCTGGTTTACTACAGGATAACTTCAAAGGTTTACTTCTCCCCTGACTCAGTTCCGCTTCTCTCTGTCCTTTCACAGATGTCGACCCAAGGACACTACCTATTTGACATCCTGTGCCCTAAACTGTCTCAGAGGCTGCTTCTGAGAAAACCCGCAAAAATGACAAAAGGACTAAGGACTTAGTGACAACTCCAGGGAGTGAAGAAGGAGGAGAATGAATTAGGATGTAAAGGAGTGCCCACCAGACACCATATCGGTCAGGGCTCTCCAGAGAAACAGAGGCTGTGTGGTAGGTTATGGCTGGAGGAAGGCATGCAAATTTGTAGTATGGGCTGCAGGTTCTAGATACAACTCATGGTACAGATGCAGTTTGAAGGCAGTCTGCTGAAAAATCCTCTCTTGTTTGTAGAGCCCTGTCTTTTTGTTCTAGTCTTTTTGTTTCGTTCTAGCCTTTGACTTCAATTGTTTGAGTCCCATCCTCACAGAGGACAGTTTTCTTGATTGAGAGGTTCAAAAGCTTTAACATTAACCTGGAAGTACCTTCCATGTTGACAAACAGAGTAATGACCACAGGTACCCTCCTAGGATCTAAGAAGTGCCTTGTGCAATCTCCACAAATCACATGTGCAGACACAAATGCTACATGTACTCAAACACATATGTGTATGCACACAGGGCCAGGGCATGGGCACTTGCATCTAAGATGGTACTAGGACATAAGCTGTCTGACTTCGTGCCATCAACCTTCTCATGCTTTGCAAAGCTGGCCCAGAATCTTCAGGCAAGAAGCCCTTTCACAAATTGCATATGAGATCTGGGAGTGCAAAGTGAGTTTGGGATCCAAAACAAAATGTGAAAATGTCTCCTTTCATCAGGACAAGACATGGCAGCAGCTGCTCATAGGTTCCTGGGCCATTAAGCATAAATGTGTACATGATAACCATGCTAGGAAAAGCTATTCTTCCCTTCCACGTCCAGTGAAAGAAGCCACCAGCCAGGCTTCACAGCAGAGGGCACCTGCTCACCAAACATCCGCCTGGCTCAGGGCCTGGCCCAGCTCCTATCAGCTTTTTCTATCAACATCTTCCATCTTCCAATTATCTTTACAGATACTTGTGCTCTTAAAACTCCTTCTTAGACTTGCTATGACAGTAAGAGATTTGGAAAACAATCAATTATTTATCTTTCATTTCCTTGTGACAATATATTCAAAGTACAACAAAAGAAAATGAGAAGAGTTGGAAGGCAGTTAAGAGCCCAGGGAATTTTCAGTGAAGAAAAAGGCCCAGACCCCCTGTGAAACAAAGACTCAGAAAAATAACCAGGCCCTGACAGCTAGTTAGTTATGGAGCTGGGTTTGAACACAAGTCTTGATTCCTATGACACATTGCAAACATGACTCAACTTTTCTTGGCATCTTGCATCCTCAGAGTAAAGCCATCATTTTCATAAAAACAATATCACATGCATATGGGACTTTCCAGATTGGCAGACGGTACTTAGATTGTCACTGAAACCCAGTTTTTTTTTTCATCACGTCACATGTGTGATGGCATCACCCGTGCGCTTGCCAAGCAGGGTAAGAGGGGCTGCAAATGCTTCCTGATTCCTTAAGGCCACTCAAAATTGCCCCGACCTTTAGGGATTTGCAATACTATTTTATTGAATTAGACCACAGTCACCCTCCCCCTCCTCTGCCTCCCATGAAAACACAATAAGGCACATCAAAATGACTTTAAAAAGAATGCCAGTATACTTTCTTGAGACAAATGGAGCTATACTTCTGGTATTGCCAACAAACAAAGGGCCTCATCACCCCCCCCCTTCCAAGAACATTAATAATACATGAGAATTTTCAGGAATTGCTAGAAGTAGGACACTCGCTCTTCCCAGATTTCCGGGAAGAATGCTCACTTCTCTCTTACAAATAAGTTCATTAGACATGTAAGGAGAATTGGATTTGATTTTTAAACCTCTGAAAACATTTCCTATTCATCAAATCACTCATGAGAAAAAATAATCCCGTATCAGATCTTGTGTCTATCTGGTGTGAATGGCCGTGCTGGGGCTGTCATAAGTATAGAGTGACTCAGAGAGGATAAAGCTGCCTGAAGATCCCACCTGGGCCAGCCTTGGGGGTCCCGCTACTCTAGCCTATTCTCCTGGTCACAGAGGGCAGGTTTCTAGAAGTCTACATTCAACTCCACCACTGGCAGGGAGAGAGGCAGGCTTTCGACCCACAGAGCGAATGGTATCACACCTTTGCTGAGGATGAATCTGACTCATTTTCCCCTCCAGGGATTCTGAGGAGGCCTGCTACAGAGGCTGCAGGTTCAACTGAGTCATGAAATTGAGTCACAAAGTAGGACCCAACCTTACTTAAAAGCCACGACGCTTAACACACCCGCAGCTTGGCTTCTAGATCCGAGAGCACCAGCAGGGACCAGAGCCGCCAGCCGCCCAGAACAGGCCCCGCGCCCTTCCCGGCCCTTCTGCTCTCAGCCCTCGCCCTCGCTGGCATCTGCCCCATCTCTCCCTTCTCTCCACTGTCCCTTCTCCCTGTATTTCCAATAGGGTCAGATTTGACTTGAGATGGACGGTATTGTCAGCTGTCTGTGGTTAGCTCTCTGCTGCGCACGTTCTCGGCCCAGTCACTCTGTGTTCCCTTTCTTCCGTCACATTCCGATTTATTTCCTGTAAGTGGTGACCCTTTCTTGGGAACATTAATTAATGGGATGTGTTTTTATCAGAACTGTAAGAACGTGATACGGGTATGACTCACAATTCTGCTGTTTAAACAGTATTTAGTATATCTGAACGAGGCAGATGTGTTTTCCTGGATGCTTACTGTATGAATTTACGATCTTCTCTAACCATTCTGGGAAACAGAGAGGGGGGAAAAAAAACCGCACATCAGCACTACTGATTCTTAATGGGCCTTTGCCGTATCACTAAAACTCTTGCTATGAAGACATATGGAATGTGGTATGTTTAGATGTTCCCATAACTGTCTTCAATTAGAAATAAAGCAGATTTCCTTCATGATGCTTGTTTTAAGATTAAAGTTAGCACTGCCCTTGGAAATTGTTATCAGTCTGTTTGATAAAAGAATGGCTTTACAATATATACTTTAGCTACATGAGTGATTTTACAATCTGTACTCTCATGGGCTGTGTTAAATAAAGTATGTAAATTTATGTGGACCAGGGTCTAAATTAATTTTGGCTGAAATAAATCAAACTCTGGCTGGACCATGATTTAATTAAAATTGAAAATATGACTCATGGCACTTAAGTTTACTGATGTTTACTGCAAAAAACGCATCATTGCTATGACAGAGATAAATATATGAACGGCCTGTAAATTCCCCAAGGCTGAAATAGATCATTGTGATGGACACAACACTGTAAAAATTCCTATAATTGTTCAAACAAATGCCTTTGGGGCAGTTTCAAAAGAAGTAAACACACTGTAGTCACAAAAATGCATAGACGTATACTTCTATTCTCAACTGCTTTTCTGTGTACTTTGGGGTTTTGTGTTTCTCCTTGCCTTCTTGTGACTTTCTACTTCATATGTGATATATGTGTGTGTATAAAGTCATATATATCATATAATATATATATGAGGTAGAAAGTAATATATCACACACACACATACACACGATTTCTTTTGTAAAGTATTTTCTGGAGTGTGTCCTCTGTCCTGTGATATTAGTGCCATCCTCTTGCATCTCTGGCCCTGTGCACATTTGCATGTTGACAAGTCCCCTTCCAGGAATGTATTACCTTTCTTCTGCCTGAGGCTCTTCTTTAGTCCCGTGTCCTCAACAAAGACAAAAGCCCACCATTAGGGATCTCTCAGACATGAAGTGGATTTCAGGGGAAGGCAGGAGGAAGGAAGAATGCATCTGAATCCAAATCAGAAGGCACCTGCAAACACATGGGTGTCTATGGATGTATTAGACAGCACTGGAAGCCAGGGTCCTCCTGCACACACGGATTGGCGTTCCCAGGCTGGAACCTAATTCTGAGGATCCGGAGAGCAGCTGGAGAGAAAGCTGGGACTGCCCAAACCCTAGGCAAGTGAGGCAGTTCTCTGTTCCGGTGTCTGCTTCTTGTTCTGTGTAGCCATCTAGCCCTGCCCAGGGCTGGCTGTTCCCTGTAGCTCTCTGGGCAGCACATTTTGCAATGGCTTTATCCCCCAACCTTTTCTAGAACCTTTCCCGTTACAGCTGTATTTTAAGGAGGGCCTTTAACATTTTAAGGCAGACAAGTTGCTAATATGGGAGCTGCAGGCCTCTGGAAGAGTAAGAAGGGGATTCTTTTAAGCAGTAAGCCCCTCAATGTCCCCCAAGCCACCCAGACTCCTGGGCCCTGTGCCACTTATTTCTACAAGCAGGTCTTCTGTTCTAGCCCACCGTGGGCTCTGAGAGCTGCAAAGAGGGTGAAGGCCGCCCCATCAGGAGACTAGACAGGAGTTGGTACAAACCTCCACAGTTCTTTCCTTCTCGGACTTTCCTTGCAAAGTTTTTGAACATATCCTGGAAGACTGAGACAAAACAAAATAGAAGATTTAAGGTCAACTTTAAGATCCCCAAAGTTTTCCTCAAGAATAACCAAAGAGCATGGCAAGAACACCTTTCTCTCCCATCAGCGCTCAAATGACAGACACTGGAGGCGAATGGATGTCCCGTCCTGTCCACTGATCTCATGATTCCAGCTTTGGGGAGGAAGCACAGGAGCCGAAGCCTCCTCCGGCCTTCCTGTCCTCCCACAGACTGCGGCCACCAGGGGAGCCGCGGGCCCGTGCTCTAGCCTGCGGCGCCACCTAGCAAACTCGGAGGTTATTTAGAAAAAACAGAGGGCAGGTTTGAAGGGTTTGTTTTGCTTCCACACCAGAAAAGGGAGTTTCCATTTCATCCACAAGGTTCTGGGAAATGGAATTTGTATAAAACCTTTCTTGCTCATGATGGAAAACATTTATTTGAAACTAATGAGAGAATCTGGCCCAAAGGCAATAATAATGAAAACTTACAAGGACGAGCATTTAGTTCTCTAAACTTACTTTTCCCCCACAGTAACAGCTGTGACTATGTAGTTTTTGCTTCAAAAAGAACTTGGTTCCACCTTAAGTTAGTTTGAAACTGAAAAAGATCAGCCATTTCTCTGTCTGGGTCTCTGTACATCTGTGTCTGTCTGTGTCTGTCTGTGTCTGCCTGTCTGTCTCTCTGGCCCTGCCCCTTTTCCTTTTGTTTCAGGTCAGATTTCTTTCTGGGTGATGTCCTATTTCCTGAAGAGAACAGAGGATCCCAAGTATACAAGTCTAATGACAAACTTAGATGGTTGATGACCTTATGATATTTCTACATTGCCCATTTGTAAAATATGACTTCTTCGGCTCCACAAATCCAGCCCTGGAGGGGGCTGGCATGCCACCTGCCCTGGGACACATCGTGCGTACTCAGAGGCCCTGCCTAGAGGGATGGAGAGCCAATCTGTGCAGAGCGTAGAGATCTCCGAGGACAGCAGACCGAGGGTGCTACAGATCTTCCAAGCGAAAGGTGAACACATGAAAGGAGATGGTCACGTGGAGGAGAGACAGGCTTTGCCTTCAAAGAGCTGTGGAGAACACGGAGGCTGTGGACAGGAGCTCTAAAGCCAAAAGCTCTAAAGTGTAACATTTGCTCCCCTGTTACCCAAGCACCCGGGACCTCAGTTCTCAATACAGGGAGAAGAATCCTGATACTTTATAATGTTTTTGAGAACAGTCATTGAAATCAATCACATAAAGTGTTTAGAATAAGGCCTAGCACATGGCAGGAGCATAATAAATGTTCACTATATTTAATTATCCTTGAATTAAAAGGACAACCACAAGTTTCTCGTCTCCTGTAAGCCATTGTTTTTGATCTGACCTGAAGCACTCTTAGTTCATTAGTACAGCAAACTGCCCATGTGGTCACCCTCAAGCACCGTTTCTTTTGACTACCTCCATCTTGGCACAGAAACAGAAGCGGATATACAGCTATTAAAAATTCCTTTAGGAGAAAATACACAAAACAGCTCGAAGACCACTGCTTTGGAGGCTCAGTTAATGAAACTTACCGGCTGGCAGTCAGTCCAGCTGACCAGCTGATGACTGAGATGACACCGACGCTGGTTGTTTCAGTAAACTTTCCCGACTGATCTTATGACAATAAGTCTTTTTTGATTTTTCATTTATTAGATTTTAAATTTCTTAAGTGTAGAGAACCTATCAGTTACTCAATTTTCCCCAAGCAACCAGAAACACTTACGTAATTTTGAATTAACACTGAGTGTGAAAAGTGATGCTTTTAGTGAATCATACTAATATAATCAAGAGTCAGCTAGTAATAGTCAATTGAACTGAAACTACAGTCAAATGAAGACCAGTGATCATATTTGGAGCATCTATTAAGAGTCAGTCTTTGATCATTGTCCTAGACTCTGATTCATTATTATCTTTAATCAATGTTTCACAAGAGCATAATTACAATACAACATTAGGGAGAGCACTTTTTTAAGAAAGTGGCAAACTGACTGATGTCTTTTCCCACAAAGCGACTGCCTGAACAGTTTACCAGAAATCCTGTGACACAGTGAGTAATACCAGTGCAGCTGGCCTTTGTCCCGCAGACACGGGACATGCACAACTTGCAAGACCATTGACACTGAAGCCAAAGTGCAGGGTTCCTGGAGCTTCCCTGACCAAGACAAATGATGCTATACTACCCCGGTGGCCACAGAAAAATGGCCTGACAAACTTCATATGTCTAGTGTCTGCAGGTTTCATGAGACGTTTTTATTTAGATCCAACTAAACTGTAAACACACTATGAATATTAATTTGATCTAGAGCAATCTACAGAATTTCAATTTTTTATTCTCAATATCTGCATCATCATACATTTCCATCTGAGTTAGATCGAGAATCCCTGTTCTGAAAGAATTCTTGCAAATTCAGGAAGGAAAATAAGAATAGATATTCTAAGGATAAAAGGCTTTCTTACCTGTTATATAATTGGAGGTCTGGTGACAATGTTTTTATGCTAGTTATACACAGAGGCACTGTCTTCACGTATTTATGTTAAGGGATTCATGTAACCGAAGCGGCAATCTCTAGTCTTCTGACCTAAGGAACATTTTGTCAGTGCAAACTTTGCTCATGCCAATTTGAGCACAGAATCGCCTTTGATATCATTGTCAGGTTGTGATATCCTGGAGCCGGAAGGAACACTGGCCTCCTGTCCCTCCATAACAAACCAGTTTCCTGCCTCTCACATGCAGCACTGAGCTACTGCAGTTCAGTGCTATGCAAACGACCTGTCAGGCCTCAAAATGTGATCGAGTACACGAGGGCAGACATACATGAATTTATGTATTCAGTACAGTTTCCATCAACATTCCCGTGGACTTTTAGGGAAACTGGCCAAGTTAATCTAAAATGTGGGTAAGAGAACAGAGGACAAGGAATAAATACTCAGAGAGAATCACATGGCAGATTTGTCTTCCAGATACTAAAATTATTCTAGGGCCACAGCAACTAAGCTAGTGCGACATTGGCCTGGAGATTTAGCTCAGTGGTTCCAGCGCCTCCCTCGCAAGCGCAAGGTCCTGAGTTCGATCCCGGTAACCACGTACAATGTTGGGCGTGGAGACTCATGCCCACCAGCAATCAATACCACATACCACAGTGCCGGGCGTGGTGGCTCATGCCTGTCATCCCAGCACTCGGGAGGCAGAGGCAGGAGGATTGCTGAGTCCAAAGCTTGCCTAGGCTACATAGTGAGCTCAGGGCCAGCCTGAACTACAAAGCGAGACCCTGTCTCAAAAAGAAAAAAAAAAAGGAAATTTGGCTTTTGTTCACAGAGCTGATATTGCAGATGCTGGGGGAAAATATGAATGTTTCAACACTGGAATACAAGGAAAATGTATCAGCCTATGTTTAAAAAATTAAATTAGATTTCTCATATCACATCTAAAACACAAACTTTGGTAGAAATTAACGATTTAAATGTAAAGTGTAGTTATAAAGTTTATGAAAGTGTAATATAGCATAATAAGGACTTATTTGAAAAATGTGCTATAAATGAAATAATTGTAAAAGGTTATCAAACTATTAAAATTAAATTTATGTTCCCTGAAAGTAAAAGCGAGATTAGATAATGGGAAACAATGCTTGGGAGGTAAGAGATCAATCTCCAGAAGAAATAAGGAATGAAATCAATCAATAACAAAGTAAACCCAAACAGTCCAGCTAAATAATGGGCAAGGATGTCAAATATGTACTTCACAGAAATAGAGAAAATGATAGTTTAAAATGCAAGGAAATGTTCTATCTTATTAAAAATTGAGTGAAAAACACATTAGAACCACAAGGATACAGTCAAATGCCATTTTATACTCTCTCCGCACACAAGTAGGAATTCTTGCAACACCCAAGATTGCTGAGAATCCACTCTAATAGTTATATCACTTCAGCAAGTAATTTTGCATTAGGTTGTAAATTTAAAAAGCAGCTGGACTCTCTGATCCAGGAGTCCTTCCCTGAGGTAGTGTAGCCCCTGGAGGAACCCTGCACTGTGTCGTAGGGAGCATGTAGAGGGATATTTATTGCAGCATTGTTTATGACTAAAATAATAGTCACTGACAACAAAACAAATGTTGATAAACAATAGAATGGGCAGATAAACTCTAGTGTACTCAGGATGACTACACCAATCAATAAATCAAAATCTCTACATAATATGCATGGAATTCAGAAAGGAAGTGTTGAGAGAAAAAGAAAATTGTAGAAGATGACACACAGCACGGCTCCAGTTACATACATGCCAGGTCATGCAAAGCCAGTCGTATATTTCTTGAGGATATAAGGGTCTGAGGTAAAACTACATAGAAAAACAAGAAGATGGTGACTCCAGGATGCCAGGTGGTTGTTTCCTGTGAGGGGAAGTGGGAGGGAAGGGTTGTGAAGATATGCTTTGATGCTCTCCAGAATGAGAGTAAGGCTCTGTGAGACCAGGTGGCTGAAAATGGATGTCTACTGTGCTTTCTTATTTAAATTCCTCGTGTTTTAGGCTCTTTTGAAATAATTTTATATTAACAAACATTTCTCAAAAGATCAGTGAGTTCCAATGTATTCTCCATGTGGTCTTCACCAAAGATTGTATCTTGCATAAGGAAAGTTTTATTATCAAAACCAGGCAATTGATACTGAGGTATACTGCAAACATTATTCAGATATCGGTATTTTGTATCAGTACTATTTGCATGCATGTAATCTATGGCATGCTATCACTTGAACAGATTCATGACATTGCTACCATAATCAGAATGCAGAATGAGTCCCTCACCACATAGAAATGAACCCCTACTCCTTGAGATTGACCCTGTCCCCAGCCCTAACCCACAGCAACCACTTATCAGTTATTTTATCACCATTGTTTGTACCCTATATGTATTTCTGAGCATTCTTTAGCATCGATTTAATATGTTTTTACCACAGCTGAGCTTCAGATGGAAAAAAAAAAACACTTACTAAAAGCAATGATGCTATATCCATGCAGAGAAATTACCCTGGAGCCACTGAACTACAGGACACTCGGTGTTCACCCATATCACCTCCTGTTCTCCCTCCTAAAGGACTGAGGGTAAAAATGTACACAGTTTTCTCCTCTTTCCAGGGTCATCTTATAATCATTAAACTATCCTGTCTTCCCTAACTTCCTTCTGTCTTTCCTAACCTCTCCCAGCCATTCACTTTACCCCCCAGCCTGTGCAATGGAGTAGCAGCTTATTATAACTTGGATTTCAGAATGGAAGCATAGTTCAGTCTGGGGAAAATCTTATCCAACAAATTAGACCAGGATTTTTTTTTTAAAAAAGAGAAGGACAATAGCCTAAGGTAAGAGTTATTGACTAGTACCTTTCATACCTTCCTCCTGGGCCTGTTCGCTCCTGTTTATGCAGAGTCTCCTGAAGATCTCCAGCTCCTGGCCACTGCCTACTCCAGACACAGCCAGTTCAAGTTCAAAAAGAATGATCTAATTCACCAGAACCCCAGTCTAGGTGCCCGCTTCCCCTGAAATCACCTAATAAGCTCCTTTTCTCTATCCAGGCTCCTGGACATAAGGCCTTCCCTTACTCTAAGAAATTTTACTTAAAAATAAACATAGACTCTTTTTTTTTTTTTTTTTGAGACAGGGTCTCGCTTTGTAGTTCAGGCTGGCCCTGAGCTCACTATGGAGCCCAGGCAAGCCTTGAACTCAGTAATCCTCCTGTCTCTGCTTCCCGAGTGCTGGGATGACAGGCGTGAGCCACCACACCCGGCAAACATGGACTCTTTTGAATCCCTTTGATGCTTACTGCATCTCTCAGATCCAAAATAGCCTTCGTGCCCTTTGCTTTGGTTATTCTCTTCCTAGATGAAGTGAGTTTCCTTTAGTTTAGTTTTCATTTTGCCACATCCAGTCAACCATGCAGAGGCAGACTCAGATTTTGGCACAGTTCATCTCTTAGATTCTTCCTCATGGAGGGAATCATGTTTCTTTCCAGGAACAGTGCTAAAATTAGAGGTTATGAAGGCTGGGGATTTAGCTCAGTGGCTCTGGCGTCTGCCTGGAAAATACAAGGTTCCGAGTTCAATCCCCAGTACCACACAACACAGTGCTGGTGTGTTGGCTCATGCCTGTAATGTCAGTACTCTGGAGGCAGAGGCAGGAGGATTGGCTTGAGTGTGAGGTCAGCCTGGGCTATATAGTGAGTTCAAGGCCAGCCTGAACTACAAAGTGAGATCCTGCCTCAAAAAATAAAAAAACAAAAATTTTTAAATTAAAAAATAAATAAAAGTAGGGGTCATGTTGCCAAAGAATGCTCAACTACTATTAATTAAATTAATTTATTAAATGGTATTCCTGAGAATAGAACTATGTGATTTGAGAAAGGATTTCTGGACAAATATACCTGATTCAATAAGGTCAGTCTCTGAATCCTGCTCCTTCAAGAAGCTCACATCATTTTTGCGCAGCCAAAGTACCTCCCTGTTTTGGAAGAAGTTTCTGCAGCATCCACAGTATGGGACAGTCACTGGATCCCAGTCTGTATGTGACAAGAGAGCATCATTTTCAAAAATCAAAGTCCAGAGAGCCTGAGGTCCTGTTTTCCAATCTCTACAGCAAAGTAGGAACGGGCTCTCTGGCCACTGATATGCTTCCATCTGCTCTCAGATCCACGGCCCCTCCCCCCCTGCCACATCCCGGGGAAGTCTCCTCACTCTTCTCAAGCGCTGACTCCAGTAAGACCCCTGAATCCTCGGTAGTGCTGCTTCCAGAGAACTCAGCGGCAGCAGCCAGACACCCGTAAATCTCCTCTTCCTTCTCATTCTCAGTGTTCCAGATGTAGTTTCAACTCTTGAAATATTTTCCCCCTATTTCTGGATAACGTATTAATGTTGCTACACTTCGGTTTCGTTTTAGGCAGTCCCCATGGACCTTCCTCTGTGGAGACCGAGGACAGAGTTCTCTGGTCTCCACACACCCAGGAACATACTTCCTACCCACTCGTGATCATGACTGGACGTCCACAATGAACTGCAGCAATGTCATCCGACAGGATTGCTTGCTTCTGCTCACATTTTCTCTCCCAGAAATTAATATCTCTTGCTTTTTCATAGGCCTAATGTATTTGTCACTAATTAATTTCCAAACATTTGTGTAAATATTTTTCTTGATTTTTCAAACTAACTTCTTCATCAATCTCATCTCCTTGAAGATGTTTCTTCTAGAAGCTTCTGAACTCCACGTATTTGGATGGATTGATTTCTAGGACTGTCTTCTGTTGATTTGGAATGTCTCTTTTGATTAATGGATTTCCTTTACATCATTCTTTTATGGATCTTCTGTTTTCCTCTTTCATAGTTTAGTTTCTTCTTCAGTGATTTCTCTGAAAAGAGTTAGGAGGTAAATGTTTTGAGTTTTTGCTTGTCCAAAAAAAACAAGTCATCTGAATTTTATACTTAATTGGTTTAGGAAGATCTGTGCCTCACTCCCCTTAAGCAGATGACTTTGGTGAAACTTCATTTTATTGTTTTTGTACCTCTTATGTCTCCATAATAGAAAAAGCAACAACACCAAATGCTGGCAAGGTTGTGGGAAAAAAAGGAAGCCCTCTCCATTGTTGGTGAGAGTGCAGACTGGTGCAACTATTATGGAAATAGTGTGGAGATTCCTCAAAAAGTTAGGATTAGAGGCCCTTTTAACCCAGCTTTCCTCTGCTGGCTATTTTTCCAAAATAATTAAAAAACATCATCCCACAATGACATATGCCTACTCACATTTATAGCAACAGAGTTTGTAATAGCAAAATCTTGGAAACATCTGAAATACCCATCACCCAGTGAATGGATAAAAAAAGATGTTGTAGGGCTGGAGATTTAGCTCAAGTGGTACTGCACCAACCTTGGATGCACAAGGGCCCGAGTTCAATCCCCAGTACTGCAAAAAAAAAAAAAAAAAAAGATGATGTATGAAAAAAAACACATTTCTTTAGCCAATGGAATACTACTCAGTCATAAAGAAAGACAAACTTGAGACATTTATAGCTAAATAGATGCAACTTGAGACTACTATTAAGCAAAATAAACTACACTCATATGTGTAAATATTGCATTGTCTCTCTGGTGTGAGAAACTGAAAGGGTAAATAAGGACCGAAATGTATGATAAATAATATGAAATAGGAAGAAACTGTTCAAAATGAAAGGGGAACTTTCTTTGGTATTTTAAAGCCTTCCATTGATTGGATGGGCCCCACTCACCTAATGGAAGGTAAAATATTTTGCTACAAATCTACTATTTTAAATGGTAATTGCTTCTAAAAAATACCTTAGCAGCTACACCTTGGCTAGTGTTTGCCTTAGCTCAGGTGACATATAAAACTGCCATTACACAGTACACAGAATTCAGCTGCTTAGAGCATACAGTCAGTAGACAATAGGAAAGAATCCAGAGAAAGTAAACAGAATAACCTGCGCTCTTTATAGTACCTTTCTTATTTTACACATCAATAGTAACACGCACCACATGTTACTTTTGCATTTTGCTTTATTCCAGTTTTATATCTTAGCAAAAATTTCACATTTGTACATGATTTCCTCATTCCTTATTCCATATTGTGGTTGCATGATGACTGTTTTAATCAGCCCACTATTTACAAACACCTAAGTTTCCTCCTAGTCTTTTCTAATTACAAATTACAATGTAGTGTAAACTATTGAACACACATCATTTGTATCTGTGCAAGGATAACAAACTCTTCCAAGCATAACTGTTTAGAAATAAATGTGAGCACATTGGCAAATTGTCTACTCTGTGGTGTTACCAGGTTATACTCCTCATCAAAATACACCAAACAGCCTGTGTCCCCACTTTGTGGCCAGTGTAAAATATACAGCATTGAACGATTGAATGTTTGGTGATCTGATAGCTAAAACGTGCTATTTCATGATATTGCTGCATTTTTAAGTAATATAAACATGGACTTACTCGGTCACTATTAATCCGTAAAATGGGAAGGCAGTAAGTCCAAGTCTTAGGGGATTTAGAGGGAATTCTTTTCATGAAAAATGCTTAGCATAATGTCTGGCACATAGCAAGCTCTCAAAAATTGTTAGGTATATAGATATTTGATACCCTCCAAAATGAAAAATATGGTGAATTTGCTCTCAAGAAACATCACTTTCATAGAAAAAACATTAATTTTGTAAAAAATGTGGGATTATCAAGAGTACTAGAAAGAATACTTTCAGAGTTTTCACACCAAATGTGCAAAGAATGTTCCTTTGTATATTCTTTTGTGTAAAATATACAATAAAAATGTAGCCAGCACCCTATCCATGTGTCAACCTTTATTTAGATCCTAGTTCTCTCTTTTAGTGGTTTAAAATGTTGCCAGGATTCAGTTGCGGGTGGACTGTCCACTCCCTTGAGAACAAAGAAGCCAAGTCATTGACTCTGCCCCTCCTGTGCTGCCCACCTGGGAGGTGTGAGGATCCCTCCCAGGACCTCTTGTCCAGGGGTGGAGCCCAGGAGAGGGGTCTCCGGGATGCTGCCAGGGGCAGGACCCTGGCTACCCCTGGGAAACAGTGCCTCTCACTTGACCCTCGATTGCCCAAATGCCCAGTGTCAAGAGGAGGGGGCACTCTTCTTTGTGCCTATTTACACTCTTTGAAGGACATAGGCCTACTTTCCTCTTTTCCTATCATTCTGATGGCTTTTCATTGAAAGATTTGGCTGCTTCTAGCATTCCCACTCTATAGGAACTGTTTCCACTTAGAGCAGTACTTGCCTCAGAGAATCAAACCTGAGAGTTGTGTTTGAACATAACCAGCTCCAGCCAGGTGAAGCTGAGACAGTTTAACCGACCTAACTGAAGATATTAATGAGCAGTGGGACTTGCTTTAACCAACTTTTCACAAACTGATGGATTCCTTCTGTCTGAAACTCAGGGCTGGCTTCCCATCTTTAATTAGCATTACCAGCGTGAGCCTCCTCACCTCCCCCATCTCTCTGACTCTTAAGAGCAGACTTTTGTTCCAAAGAATTACTCAGAGAATTCCCCCATTGGCATTTGTCTCCTTCTCTGATAAGTAAATAAACACAGCTTGGAGATTTTAGCTCTGGTGAGCCTTGTTATGCTGTGCATCATGGTCAGCCTTGAGCACTTCTTCCTCTGCCATGCTTCTCTAGAAGAGAATAGCAACTTCTCCTTGTCACCTATACTGATGTTTCTCGTCAGATTTAGTTGAGAAAATAGCTTGTCTCAGAAACAAAACAAGTCATTCAAACACAACCAATCCCAACAATTTGAAAATGATCCACCTTTTAGGTGGAGACACTAACGCCTGGAAATGTCGAGACAGCCTTAGCAGCAAAGCTGGTTTTCAACAGGGCAAAGTTTCTACCACAGAGGCATGGAAATTAAAGGCAGATGGACTTTAGGGTGGGATAAAGTAGCCTGATGAATGCACGGAGTGGACAGTTGCCAGGCATGAGAGCCTACTACAGCTCTCTGGCCAGCTCGTCACTGAGCACCACATGCTGCCGGCTTCATGCAGCAGCTGAGAACGCAGGGCTGAACTCATGACTTTCCTGGGATGTGTAGAAAGCGATCTCTTTGGGAAGGCACTTCAGTGATGCCAAACTATCCAGGCACTATCAGATAGGAGCTTCACAGGCCACTGCACCTGTCACCACCCCTTCCCTGCCACCAAAGCACATTCCTCTCTGCATCTTTCTGGCAGGGGATTGCTTTGTGCAGCAGGCGTGAGGCAAGTCTGATCCTGCCCAGCAGGTGCACCTTGCCTTTTTGGGTGGTCCTTTCAAGTGTGTCCCGCCCTACTCTCTCTTAGCCCCAGAAACTATAAAGATGTAAAAATCTGACTCACCTATGCACTGCAGTCTTTTTAAAGCCTTCTGGGGGAAGCTTGAGGATAATCTGTCCCATGAGTCCCTAGGGACAAGGCAACTCCCGAGAATGACACTGGTTTACCGAACTGAGTGTACTGGGAAATCATGAGTAGTTAAAAGGCTTCCATACTCCCACGCCTGTGCTGCTCTCTGCCTCCTCCATCTCCTCCTCCTCTTCCTTTTCCTTCTGCACTCTCTCTCTCTTTTCTCTCTCTTTCTCTCTTTCTTTGTCCTCTCTCTCCTCATCTTTCCAGACTCCTTCCCTCCATAAAACATAAAACAGGAAATGAACATGAGCAGGGAAGTGATGAGTTATAAGGTCTAGTGTTCATCACAATAGGATTTCAAAGTGTCACAGAGATTAATGTCCTTAACTTGAAATCGTTTTGAAAAAAAATCACAAACAAATATTTCAAGTATACAAGGAAGAACCTCTGTCTCTGTCTGTCTGTCTGTCTGTCTGTCTCTCTCTGCTTTGTTGAGTAAATTTCCAGTCTGAAGTCTCATTACAATTTAATACTGTAGTGTGATTCCTATAAGCAAGTGCCCTCTCCTACATAATCAAATATAACCTTTAAACCGACAATAGTACAGCACTAGCATCTAAGGCTCAGACTCTATTCAGTCTTCACCAGGCGTCCCAATAATGGTCTCTATAATGAAAGGGTCAGTCTAGAAGCAAGTGTGGCCTTGCCCGTGTCTCTAGTCTCCTTTATACATCCAGTCTTTCCTTAGTTTCCTTAGTCTCCTTTATACATCCAGTCTTTCCTTAATCAGTCTTTCCTTAGTTTTCACAACCTTGGGACTTTTGAAGATCATAAACCAATTATTTTACAGAATAACCTTCAGAATTGGTTTATTTGATATTTTGTCAATTGTAGGTTCATACTTTGTGTCTTTGCCAAGGCTTTTTTTTTTTTTTTTTTGAGACAGGGTCTCACTTTGTAGTTCAGGCTGGCCCTGAGCTCACTATGGAGCCCAGGCAAGCCTCAAACTTAGCGGTCCTCCTTCCTCTGCCTCCTGAGTGCTGGGATTACAGGTGTGAGCCACCATGCCCGCCTGCCAAGGCTTTTATAGAAGTGATCTTTATTCTTCTCACTGAATCTTACTAGACAACAATTAGTAATGTCAGCCTGGTTGCTCCACCGTAAAGCTACTCTTATAATTTGTAATTAGTATTTACTTAAATTATGTGAACACATCATTTTTTGTTGAACTTATTTATACTTGTAATTTTCTGTTTTATTCTGTGAGTTATCATTATTCATTGTGTTTTTAAAATTATTTCTACTTTTGCCAGTAGAAGCCTATTCAGAACTATGTCACCACTACTGTCTGCTTGCTAAGTTTAGGCACAGCAGCTGCTTCAGCTGAGCTCTTACCTGACCTCTCCAGCCATGGAATTAGTGATCTCTTGCAAAAACCCTGGTTCCACTTAGTGGAAAATGGTATTTAGAAATCTACATGTAGCCACACATTGCCATTGGCATATCATTACTCTTGGACTCAGTGGTCATCAGGTCCTTGAACCGTGATAAAATTGTCTTTATTTCATAATTAGCCTATGTCATGTATTTAATTATAGTGACAGAAAGCTGACTAAAACAGCTGCAAGAGAAGCCTCAAAAATCTTAAGGGTGCCGGGCGTGGTGGCTCATGCCTGTAATCCCAGCACTCGGGAGGCAGAGGCAGGAGGATTGCTGAGTTCGAGGCTTGCCTGGGCTACATAGTGAGCTCAGGGCCAGCCTGAACTACAAAGCGAGACCCTGTCTCAAAAAAAAAAAAAAAAACAATCTTAAGGGCATTCAGGTGCTGGGTATATAGCTCAAGTGATACTGTGCCAACCTTGGATGCACACAGGCCTGGGTTCAATCCCCAGTACTGCCAAAAAAAATTTTTAAAAATCTTAAGAGCACTCAAATCACATTAATTACCTTTTGGTATGAGCTATAAATGAATAATAGGAGAAAAACTCATAAATATGTGGAAATTAAGCCATATGATGAAAAAACACCAATAGGTCAAAGAAAAATGTCATAAAAATATCTTGAGATGATGTAAAATGGAAACAGGATACACCAAAACTTATGAGATATAGCAAAAGTAGTACTAAAAGGAGAAATTTATAGCAACAGATATCTACATTAAGAAAAAAAAAGAAAGATCTCAAATAAGCCTAATTTACAACTCAAGGAGCTTTAAAAAGAAAAAAAACTAGATAGAAGGAAACAGCAAAGGTCAGAGAAGAAATAAGTGAAAGGAAGACTAAAAAAATAACGAAGATCAACAAAGCTAGGTCTTTCAAAACTTTAAAGAAAATTGACATCTTTAGCAAGATTTTTTAAAAGACAAATATAATTATAATAATAAATGAGATACAGCTGATACTATAGGAATGTGAAGAATCAGATGAGACTATTCTGAGCAAATATATGCCAAGAAACTGAACAACTTAGATCCAGAGAAACTCCTAGAAACACATACCCTACCAAGACTGAATCATGAAGAATTAACAAAAATATGAATAGATAAGTAATAAACTCTCATTGAGGACCAGATGACTTTGCTGCTCAATTCTACCAGACATTGAATTAATGGAGAATTAATACCAAATTAAATTAATACCAAATGCTTCTCAAAGTCTTTCCAAACACTGAAGAGGAGGAAGGAATGATTCTAAACTCATTTGAAGAGATCACTATTACCTGATACCAAAACCAGAGAAGTACACTAAAGAAAACCACAACCCAATTTTTTTTTTTTTTTTTTGAGACAACGTCTCACTTTGTAGCTCAGGCTGCCTCTGAGCTCACTATGTAGCCCAGGCAAGCCTCGAACTCAGCAATCCTCCTGCTTCTGCTTCCCGAGTGCTGGGATTACAGGCGTGAGCCACCACGCCCAGTGATATTTTTAATTAACATATGGTAGATGGGAAAATCTTCAGTAAAATACAAGCAAACTGAATCTGAAAGCACATTAAAGTACATTTAAGTTCATACACTGGGACCAGTGGGAGTTCTCTGTAGGTTAGTGAGAATGACTTGATTTATGCAAATTAATAATTGTGATAGACCACATTGACAGAAGGAATGTGAAGACTCCAAGTAATTACTTTGAAGAGAACAATCCAGTCTGGGTCCATACCTCCCTGAGCACACCCGATCTCATCTGATGACAACAATACAGTGCTGGTTGATGTGATTCTCTTATTATTTTGTTATGAAATTTTATTTTTCATTTTGTTAACTTTTTTTTTTTACAAAGCTTATGTATATATGGGGGCAGGGGTTGTAGGGAGGGCAGGGGAAAGGGGAAAAATGAGAATGAAGATGTGTACAGGTACAAGTTCTCGATGTTAATGTGATCATTATGTATAAAATGTACCGATAAAATCAATTTGAAAAAATAAATTTTATTTTTCATAAAAATAAAAATAAAATCATATAATCTCAACAGATGCAATGAAAGCATTTTTAAAAGAATTTAACAACTTTTTCTAATGAAAAAGTGCTCAAAGAATTAAGTGTGGAAAGAAAGTACCTCAACATAAAAAGGCAATATATGACAAGCTTACAGTAAAATTATACTCAGTGGTAAAAAGCTGGAACTTTTTCCTTAAAAATCAATGACAAAATCAGGGTATCCACCCTTCACTCTCACCATTTCTTTCTTTCTTTTTTTTTTTTTTTTTTTTTTGAGACAGAGCCTGGCTTTGTAGTTCAGGCTGACTCTGAGCTCACTACGTAGCCCAGGCAAGCCTCGAACTCAGCAATCCTCCTGTCTCTGCCTCCCGAGTGCTGGGATTACAGGCGTGAGCCACCACACCTGGCTACTCTCACCACTTCTATTCAGCAAAGTACTAGAGCAACTGAGTAAGAGAGAAATAAAAGGCATTCAAATTCGGAAAGAAGAAATTAACTCATTCTGTTTTTATGATATAATCTTATACATAAAAGAATCCCTGAATACTCTACCAAAGAAAGGTGTTAGAACTAATAAATAAATCCAGTGAAGTTGGAAATTGAGATGGATTTGATTTGTTTTCACAAAATATGAATTCTTCCTACCTCCTTCCTCTATGCCAAGAGTATGTTTCCTTGCCCCACTGATTGGGGTTGCCTAAGTACTTACCAGCTGGCCTGAAGCGTGTAGCAGAGCCCCTGAAATAGTTCTGAGATCTATGGGAAACAAAAAAAGCAGAAAAGCTTGTGACAAGCTTCTGACTTTGCTGCGATACTGTACTTTGGGTCTCTGTCCCCTCCAGATACCCGTGTAGGATGCTTAATCCTCAGTAGGACAGCGCTGGGGGTCGGGCCCTGGGGAAGGAGTTTAGTATTAGTGGCCCTAGAAAAAGGGCCCTAGGGAATGCACTGTCTCCTTCTCTCTTCTTTCCTGACACGTGAGAAAACAGTGCTGACGCAGCACCCAAATCTTGGAACCGAAAGCCAAACCTTTGCCTTCACCTTGAACTTCAGGGCCTTCAGAATTGTGAGAAATAAATGTCTATTCTTTATAAACTACTTGGTCTACGGTATTCTATTATATCTTCACAAATATGTTGAAGTGGTCTTCTGATTCATCATTACGGCATTAACTACTAGTTTACCTAGAAATCATCTGCACACACAAGAAATTGAAACATGAGAGAAGGAGCATTTTCTGGGAATAAAGCAATGACTCAAACTATTTAAGGACTGAGATTGATTCGGTATTTGACGTTTGGGCCCTCTCAAAATTCATATTGTGAAATCATAATGTCCCAGGTGACGGTATTAGCATATGAGGCCTTTGAAGGTGATTAAGATTTAATAGTAGAGTTTTCACGGATGGAACTGTAATGTTTCTTAGACAGAGATGTCCCTCCTTTCTTCCTCATTGTGAGAGAAAAATAAGAATACGTGAGCATCCATGAAATGAGACTCAGTACAATTACTCTGAAGTCCATGCCCCCCACAAAAGGACACAGATGTCTGTGACCCAGAAGTTGTTCCTCACCAGACACCAAATCTGCTAGTACCTTAACTGTGGATTTCCTGGGCTCCAGAGAAATAAATGTTCGCTGTTTAACCCACTTAGCTCATAGTATTTTTATTAGAGCAGCCAGATGGACTGAAATGAAGTTTTTCTTAAGAATCTAATGATACTTTGATCAGATTCTTCTCCAAAGTGGCTTCTTTGCTTCCCCCAAGTCTCTCCCCGGGTTCCAGAGTGAATCCACCTGAGCGGTAGAATCTAAAACATGTCTGAAACACTAAATACAAAGAATATTGGGCTATGTGTCTTTCCATCCTCTGAAATTTAAGTGGTGGGTGTGATCACTTGAACAAGCCAGTCTACTTTTTCCAACCTAGACCTGCCTAAGTAAAAGATGAAAGACTTAGGGAGGAAAGCAAGAAGATAGGGCTAAAGACAATTAGGAGCAAACGATTTCATACACATCTTGGCAGGAAAGAATATGACAGTGAGCCAGTGGTTAACTGAGCTGAATGTTCCAGAGCTACCAGACAGTAGAGTGCCAAGTATCTGCTGAAGTGGACACTCATGATGTTCCTGGAAACCAAAATAGGAGCTGCTTCATTACAGTGGGGGAAGTGATGATATAGAGCCATCGCTCCTAGAACACCCTTTCCAGCATTTTGATTGAGAAAGGCCAGGAAGGATGTGGTGACCATCCACAGGCCTTGTGCAATGGTGAATCACGCCTTGGTAAGGGATTGCTAAAGTTTGTCAAGAACTCACTAGAAACAATCTCTCTCCTCTTTGACATGTCTTTTCATTATCCTGTCCTCATTCCTCAGACCAAGTGGTCTTCTTGGGTCTCCAAAATCATCCCATCAATCAAAAGAAATGACCCTTGGATTCTCTTTGCATTTTCTTGCTGCTGCATGATCACAGTCTACAGCACGCAAAAGTCCTGAAACCATTGAATCCACACTTTGTTTTCGTCCTTGTCCCATAGAGCCCATATCTCATTACCTCCTGGTCAGGGCCATCTCTGGTGCTTGTTTCCTTCATCTTGTAATTCATGTGAAGTCTCACATTGTACTCACAACTATTGGGCCTCATAATTTCCTGGTTTGGGGAGAAATTCTCATATTTTTCCTTTCCCTTCTTTCCTTTCTCCCTCCTCACCTCATTCACAGTTTTATAAGCTTAAGTCAGTTTTCTTGGTTGGATAACTCTGGTGGATTCTGCTACATTTTTCCTAATATCCATCTTTCCATTCACTTTTAATTATTTCCATGATCCCACCTACAGAATAATAGCTTGGTTTGTGTACACGTGCATTTCCTGCTGTTATAACAAAATATCTGAGGGAAGGTGGTCTGTGAAGAGAAGAGGTTCGCTTAGCTCACAGTATTCAAGACTGAAAACCCAAGGTTGGATGACCCCCTCTGTCCCACTGCTAGCAAGGGCTCCATGTGGGCCCAGGTGTCAAATACAAATCACTTTGATGGACGGAGTTAAACTTCCTGCCAACCACAGCAGGTCCTCACAAAGCTAGATATGACCGTGTGGTTAAGTCTGAACTAAAAGGTTGCTCAGTGCTTCCCACGTCTCCTTCGCTCTGGGTAGAGAAGGTGCTGCCCGGCTGCAGCAGTCTTGGAAGCCACTTGATGAAAACGCTGGAGCGGCCCCACCAGCACAGATCACTTGCCTCTGAATTACTAAGTGAGAGATGAACTCAGTGTTCTGAGGAAACCGCAAGGGTTTGCTTTAGACTTGAAGGAGATCTGAATACACCACCTCAAAGTATATCAGCTGGATGTGAAGATTCTTTTCTCCTTGTGGTCCTGGTTACAGAGCTTTATAAACATGAGGCACCAGGATTATTTTTGAGCTGGACGCTGTTGAAAATCAACAGATGCAGGAAGAGTTCTCTATTCTCACTCTATCTGCTTTCAAGCAAGGCATAAATTTCTTTTTTTGTGAAGGTGTCTTTCCTCTCTTCTACCAGGAACAAGAGAGCCACCGTTATCACCAGACCCAGAAAGTTGGCACCAGCATGAATCTACACAAACAAACCTTATAAAAATAACCCTTATCTTCTATTAGTTTCCCCCATGTATTTCCTAGCCGCTTCTCCATGATTTATCAGGCCTCAGAGAAAAACTTTACTTTGTCAAAGTGACATATAAATCTTTGAGTTTAAACACTGATTTGAGTTTCCATTCTTTTCTGTGAACTTGCAGGCATGTATATTAATAAAAGAATTACATGTCTTTTCTCCTATTGACCTGTCCTTTGTTAAATTTACAACTTACAAAATACCAAACCCAAGAAGTTAAAAAAAAAAAGTGTTTACTCCTCAACAGATTGTACCTCAAATAACACTATGGCCACAAGGCACACTCCTCTCTGATAAAAACAACTGTGGTTCTGCTGCTACACAATGTCCAGGACTGGCTTCACGAGGCCCACTGCGTCCTTCTAGTATGACTTCTACAATTTGTTCTCTGCCTATGAGTGGTGTCATCTGGCTGAAACAGCTTCTAAAGATGTTTCTCGTCTATATCTCATGGCATTTGGAGATTTGGAAGCAAGAATGAGTAGCTCTTGGCAGGATATTCCTGGAAACTTTGCCCACTTAGAAATAATATGGATATTCTCAATAAAATTCTGCAATTCGAGTCAGCTAACTTACAACACATTGAAGATTTACCACTGAGCAGCATGCTACTTAACCTTTCTGTACCTCAGTTGTAAAATGGGGCTCATAGGGCCGGAGGGTTAGCTCAGTGGTTCCGGCGCCTGCCTC
>PVIC010027719.1:0-23682 GCA_004025085.1 Thryonomys swinderianus
TTTTTTTTTTCTACTTTTGTGTCCCTTCAGGAACTTCTGGAACCACATACCGGGAAATACAGCACATGCTCGATGATGTTTTTAGATGACTGCCTACTTAGCCGGCCTAATCATCTAAAAATGGTAGTATGGTGAGTAGAGGAGGTCACAGAGGCCTGAGTGACATACCCAGTCCTGTTATCACCTTCCAGTCATGCTTCGTACTTTCAGCCATATGATTATCCTCCTCCATGCTCATTTTCAGACATTGACACCAACCACATATATACTGATGTAAAGGGCCTCTAAATGTGAATTTTCAGTTTTTATTTAAATCTCAGATTACATGGTAGAAGGGAACACCAGTCAAGCAAATAAAGAATCCCAGCAAAACTGTACTTCTTTATTTGGTACACTTGTCTATTAGGACAACGTTAAACCTAAAGAGAAGAGTTTTTTTTTTTTCTTGAATCCTTCTAGAAACAATGTATTTCTCCTTGAGTTTGGGCCCAAAAGTCTGTTTATTAGTTTAGAAACTTCTCCTGGAAAGAACAACTTTTCCTCTGTTGTCACGACAGGGTTTCAGCATTTGAACATTCTCTGTCATATGTGAGCAACCCCAGGATCATAACCAGATTCATGATGAAGAATGAATTTTCAAACCACTTAAAATGCTAACAACAAAAAGCAGCTGCAGAACTTCATCAATGGTTCAGATTGGTTTGGAACGTTATCAGTTTCTCCTCGAGTTACATGTTTGCTTTTCGGAACATCATTTATAATTCTTCAGAATGTTAATGCTCTCCTGTCTAATTTTACTGCTCAGTTGATAAATTTATTAGCAAAAGAAGTTAATTTTTCTTTGCCACACCAGTTTTCATTTATTTGCTCCTTATCTGTAATTTCTACTTCTACTAAAAACTTCAAGTTCATACTTAATGCCAAAATAACTTTTCTCTCACACTTGCTTAACTAGTTGAGATTAAATTTTATTTAAAAATTGAACACTGATCAAGTCTAAAGGTTTGAAATTTAGTGTCTGTCAAGTAATTATTGAATGTTTCTGTTCAGCCAAGACTATATAATTCCATCAGTAAAGATGCTCTGGTTTGCTTAGGGTTGCCAGGTTCTTTTGAGTGAAAAGTATAATGAGGTTTCAATGTATAATTCAGAATAGAGTAATAAACAGTAACCTTAAAGTATCATGCTTATTTTCCTCCCATGTGAATCTAATTTATAGAATTCTGCTTTTCACATTGCCTTAAGTATCAGAGCGTTTCATTTCATTTTTTAAAATAATCATTTTGTACAGTAATTTTGAAATAGAATTTGAATAAGTAATAGGAGAAACAGGGTTTTAGGAAATATACTTCAAATGTTTATCATGGAATGATACTCTATTTTTCTCAATGAGATGGGTCAATTTAATTAAAATCACTTTGTACAACTTTTTCCAAATGTATCTGCCAGCCCATGCATTTTTACCACCTCCACCTTCACTTTTATGCATAGGCACTCACAAGCATTTTAGGAAATCAGCAATGAAGGAGAGGTGGACTATATAGACAAAAGCATACACAGTGATTCTGACCCTAACTGTAAAGTGTTCCCCAAGTTCAGTGCACATTAGAATCACATGGGGGAAGGGCCATGGGTGTAGCTCAGTGGCACTGCACCTGTCTCGCAAGTGCAAGGGCTTAGTTCAAACCCAGATAGCAAAGAAAACAAAACAAGAATAACATTTGGAATCTGTATAACACATTTTGTACCTAAACTGTACCCAGGCCATGTCAACAGAATGTATCGAGTCAGGATCTTTTTTGAGCTCCTAGGCTGATTTCACTGTGCAGGAAAGCTTGGGAAGCATTGCTTCCTAAGAACACAGGAGATGAATAGCTGCTGACTGTTGAGTGGCACTTTGGTGAGCCTTGGGTCGCTCATCTGTAACATCCTGAGTAACGTTCTATGAGCCTTTTCAGTGTATGATATTGGGCTGTGATTAAACTTGATTTGAAAATAAAACTGACACATGATAGAAATGTACATGTGTAATGTTAGACTTTTGACAATTTTAAGACTGCCTATAAACTTCTTCAAAACTTGAGATTTGCCTTCTCTCAATGATGAAAACTTTCATTTTAGACAGTAAGGGTGAGTAGAAATATATAACTTGCCTAAGGGAACCCATTTGTTCCATAATATCAACATTGTGCTTAATTTAGAAATATAGGAACATAGGCATATTTTTTTTGTGCCAGGATCAAACATAGGACCTTGAGCTAGCCAAGTAGGTGTTGCAGGGTTTAGCTAAATTCTCCAGCACTACAGGAATGTATTCTCTGAAGACTTGTGTCTGCTTATTACTATTTCCCTGAAACTAATTTGGAAATACCTGCCATGAGTATTATACCCTATAGTCATGCTGCATTATCGTCACTGGTAATTTCGACATGTCTAAAGTCATCACAAGCTTGGTGGGCTGTTATATTTATTAATAAATGATAATCTTGGAAAGGTGATTTTCTTTTATTTGGTAGACAGCCCTTTTATTATATACTGTTAGTGAAATAATGAAAAAGTGACAAGCACATGAATAATGAAGGAAATCAACTGAAACAAATGCATGGCTTTTGCAGTTTTTAAAAAAGATTGTGTGTTTTACATGTCACCATCTGGGCAGATAAATAGAACTTTCCTCCTAGACTGTCACATTATATGGGTACAGTCTCATAAGACAGGGAAATATGTAAAAACTTGTAGTCAAGAGAAAGGTGTTCCAACAACACATTGCCTGGCATTTGGGTTATGTGTTGGCTAAAAGCTGAAAAACAGAAACAAAGGAAAGTGCACATGTGGTACTGTTGTCAAACTGGAGGGTTTGAAGTCTGTAGAAGGGCTCTCCTTGAAAAATGAAAAGGACACAGATGTGTAAATTCCATATTGTTTCTTTAGTATGAGAAACTGAAGGTGTATGTAAGTGAGGCCCAGAATATATGATAGGTATTGTGAAATTGGAAGAAAAGTTCAAAGGGAAAAGGGAAGGTGTAAGCCATGGAAAAGTAAAGGAGGGAAAGAAAAAAAACTGATGGTGGAAACAGAGGTCATGTATAGGGTTTTAGGGAAGACAGAGGAATTAGAAAAAAATTATAATCAAGATGTATCATGTGAGGCTGGAGATTTCTCTCAGTGATTCTGGTGCCTGCTTAGCAAGTGCAAGGTCGTGAGTTCCATCCCTATAACCACGTACATTAACACCAGGTGTAGTGACTCACGCCCACCACCAATCAGCACCATATACCACCCATGCCTATAATCCCAGCACTCATGAGGCTGAGGCAGGAGGATTGCTGAGTTTGAGCATTGCCTAGGCTCAGGGCTAACCTGAACAACAAAGTGAGATGCCCTCTCAAAAAAAAAAAGATACATCCTGTACAGGTGCAAATTTTCAATGTTGAATGTGATTGTGTTTATATCTAAAATGTAATAATAAACTCAAAGGGAGAAAGAAGAAAAATTCTGTCTTTTGTTTCAACAAATGATAAATTTGGTCATTACAAATATTTTTTTTTCTTTCTACAGTGTGAGTATAGCAGTCTATTATCTCATAAAAAACAGGTGAGCTCTTAAAAACCTCTTACTTAATCTCAGTTTATTTGCATGATACCACACAGGTATAGCATTAGGTCATGATTAGACATTGTAAAATGTAGTGTGCTTTTGGTGACAAATGGAAATAAAGCATTTTAAATATTTATAGTTGCAGTTAGAGTTGTTAGAAAGTATTCTCTTCAAAATCCCAGAGAATAATTTTTTCTGTTGATTACATTTATATTTAGTGTTTTAGAAATTAAAAATTGAGTGAAATGTGTATGTGTTTGTGTGTGTGAACACATGCACACATGGGGATGATTTAACTGTATGTTTCTCAATATTGGACGTGTTGATATTCTGAGCTTGATAACTTTTTGTTGTTGGTCTGTGCTGTATAGCATAGATCCCTGTCCTCTGCCTGGTAGATGCTGGAGCTTTCTCCTCTGTATTATGATAATAAAAACCTCTACTGTTGGACAAGGTCACTGCTGACTACACTTTGTATAAATACCCCCAAAATCAGTATCTTCTGTGATTCTTTTCTGGTTTTATTCCCTTTATTCAGTGGGTGAAAAACAGGTTCTCTATTATACGTATGCACATCTCTTGATTAGACTGGATAGAACATAAATGAATGCTTGTACAACTTGGTTCCTTTGCGCTTACATTGAAGAAGCAACATTAAGGCAACATAATCTCATGGAGATATGTAGTTGGATATTAAAATCATGGATGGTGTTTAACATTACATTAAACACCATAAGCCCTAGTCTCTGGAGTTAGGCACGGTGGAGTTATACATGGTATCTGTGAACTTGTCACAATATTCTTGGTATATCTTATACATTGAATAGTTTTGTTCTGTTTTAACAGCATAGGATTCATAATATGCATTTGTCAGGTTGGAAATACAAGTCCCCATGTTTCTGTAGAACTTCCAAAGCACTTTTGCTTGTAAGGTCATCAGTCTTATCAAAAATGTTCAAGTACTAATAAGCTCTCTTGCATAGCAGAAGGTATATACTTTCCAAAAGCTTGAATTTTAGCTTCATAGCTTGTATTTTGTCATGATAACAAATACTTGTCCATTTGCTGCATAGGGACAGGCCCACATTGCTCATTTTTAAATATTTCTAGTTTCATACCAAAGTGGTGTTCTGTAATAAGCAGCCTGTTCAGCTCACAACTAAATCACAAGTGTTTTTTTCTGAACACAGCCATACCTCACAGTGCAGAAATGCTGCATGTGAACCTTTCATTTATGCAGCATATTACAAAGAAAGACTAAGTTGTATCAGTGTTGCATTGCTCCATCGAGGTCAGTCATAAGAGAAAGAGGCTTTTAAAAATTACTGCAGCAATAGTAAAAATTACAGAGATTGTTGGTATAATTTGGTACTACAGGCTTGATACATACTGGGAAATCAGTGGTTTTACTCTCATACAAACCATCACCTATGCAAAACAGTGATAATGCAAGTAGTGTTCTCATGTTCTTGTAAGACCACTTTGATCTGTGAGCCTCTTGAGGATGAGCCTGGGGAAATCTCAAGAGGTCCTCAAGCCACAGAGAACCACTAGAGGAAGGGAACAGAGTGTGTTAGTTCATTGAAAAGACTGGTCTCTCTCTTATAGAAATGCAGCTGCATTTTAAACTCAGTTAACAGGAACAAGAAGTATGTGATTAAAATGGAGAGCACTGAGACAGGAAAAGACTTGAGAAATCCTCAGTCTCACATTTGTTCTATTTATGGCTTTGATTCCCCACCACTGCTGGAGTACTAGCATAGCCTGTTGGGAAGTTAGGTTATTCACAGGCACCTTTAGCTGGCCATCATAGAAAAGGCTTTGCAGTCCTTGAAGCACTGTACACAAAGGAGCCTTAAGGCCAAATCCAGGAAAGGAATTGGTAAAACTACATGGTGTGTTGCCTAGGTTCTCCTTCTGTCCCCCTCTACTCCTAGTAGTTATTGTACTAAAATATAAATGATTGCACTTAGTTGCACTTTCTTCTTTTCTAGAGATGGAAACAGGTCCTTGGGTATTTTTGATGAGCAATTCCATCCACTCACAGTAAGTACCCTTTTGTTGAGTTTGTAATTTTTTCCTGTCTTGGAGTGGTGTTTTCTTTCATGCTGTTTTCCTTTGACAGTCATGGTCAGAAGTAAATGCCTCTCTTGTATTTGAATTTATATCATGTTCCTGATCTAAAAAAAAAGAAAACTACACGTAGACATATAATAATCAAGATTCCAGAATCCCAAAGGACTAAAATATTCAAACAAGTGAAAAAAACAAGTTACATATAAAGAAAAGCCATTAGAATTGAAACAGACCTTTCAGCACAAGCACTCAAGTCAAGAAGAGCCTAGAATGAAGTATTTCAATCCCTAAAATAAAACAGCCTCCAGCCTAGATTGATGTATCCTGCAAAATGATCTTTTGAAATTGATAGAGAAGATGACATAGAACATGTCATGACACAGAGCATGACAAAGAACCCTTCAGAAACTTTACAAATCCCAAAGCTGCCCTCCAAAACATTCTAAATAGTATCCTAGAAAAATACAATGAGTGTCACAACCCCATGAGACACAACAGACTGAACTCATGGCCAAGATAAGGAACTGAATGGAAAGGGGGAAAAGCAAACAATGAAAGAGCCAATGACAGGAAAATATCACGACAGGGCTAACTCAGTACATAGCAGTCATAACCATTAATGTTACTGGTTTCAGCACACCAATGAAAAGAAATAGACTGGCAAAATGGATTAAGAAGCAGAATCCAACCATATTTTGTAGATCAGAAATACCCAATTAAACAATCCATAGTCTGAAAGCTAAAGCATAGAAAAGAATTATTCATGCGACAGGAAACTGCACGAAGCAGGTTTGACTACCTTATTTGCAAACAATGTAGATTTCAACCCAAAACAATTTAAGAGAAAAGACACTATATTCTTGTACCTCGGAACAGTCCAAGAGGAAGAGATAACATGAATAAAAATGTCTGCACCAAACTCTAGTGCACCCAACTATACCATACAGACATTAATGGGTGTAAAAAAACAGATAAACACTGACACAATAGTAGTAGGGAACTCAATACCCCACTGTCACAAATACAGATCAACTGGACAAAAATAAATAAATAATGAAATAGTAGAGCTGAGCCAAACTTTTGAACAAATGGACTCAATTGACAGTTACAGAGTATTGTACCCCACAAAATCAGAAAGTATCTTCTCAGCTGCACATGAGTCATTCTCCAAAAGAAAACACATGCCAGTTCATAGAGAACAGTTAAATGAATGCAAAAGAATTTATGTTATTCCTTGGAAACACTCAGACCATAGTCCCTGAAATTAGAGATTAATAACAAAAGAAATACCAAGAATCTCACAAACTCATGGAAATTGAACACCACTCTCCTGAGCAACCAGTGGGTCATAGGAGAAATTTAACAGTTTCTACAACTAAATGATAATGGTACAGGAATTCGTGGTACACAGTAGTGACAGCAGTTCTGTGAGGGAAATTCACAGCGGTAACAACCCATACTAGGAAAACAGAGCAAGCTCAAGTAAAAGTCCTAATGATCAACCTCAAACTGCTAGAAAAAGAAGAACAAGACAAACCCAAAGCACATACAAGGGAGGGAAATATAAGGATTACAGCTGAGGTTAATGCAATAGAAACTAAGTGAATGGTGCAAAAATCTGTGAACCAAAGAGTTTCTTTTTAATTTTTTTTTTTGAGACAGGATCTTGCTTTGTAGTTCAGGCTGGCTCTGAGCTCACCATGTAGCCCAGGCAAGCCTCGAACTCAGCAATCCTCCTGTCTCTGCCTCCCGAGTGCTGGGATTACAGGCTTGAGCCACCACGCCTGGCAAGAGTTTCTTTTTAAAAGAATAAACAAAATTGTCAAACCCTTAGCCAGCCTTATCAAGGAAAAAGTTCATATCTAGGCAGTCAGGAATGAAAAGGGAGAAATGTTTTGAGAACCTGTACTCCCATAAGGTGAAAAACACAGAAGCCATGGATAGATATCTAGACACATACAAATTTCAAAAGTTGAACAAAGAAGATATGAAAAATGTTAAACACTCCAGTCTTAGTGAGATTGAAAATGGAATTAACAGCCTACTAAGAAAGAAAAGTCCTGATCCTGATGGCTTTACTGAATACTAAAAAATATTTAGACAAGCCAATGCCACTACTTTTCAAATTCTTTAATGGAATCAAAAGTGAAGAAATACTCAAAACTTCAATTATGGAATCAACCAAACAAGAAAAAGACATGCCATTCTTTCCAATGAACATAGACGCAGTAAGATACTGACAAGCAGAATACAAAGGATCATCCAGAAGATCATGCATCCTGAGCAAGTTGGATTCATCTCAGGAATGCAAAGATGGTTAACATATGTAAATCAATTATTTCTATATTAACACAAGAAAAAATATGATCATCTCATTATATGCACAAAAAGCATCTGACAAAATGCAACACCCATGCATTGTGAAAACTTGAGAGAAAATTGGAACCGATGGACTTTATCTCCACCTGCTCTACGCTATTTATGAGAAACCAACAGTCATCATCATATCCAATGGAGAAAACCTGAAAACTTTCATGCTAAGATCAGGAACCAGACAAGGGTATCCACTTTCACCACTCATATTCAATATAGTATTGGAAGAATTAGCCACGGCAATTAGACAAAAGAAATGAGAGGATAAAGATAGGTAAGGGAGAATTTAAACTGTCATTATTTGCTGATGACATGATACTCCATATAGAAGATCTCAAAAACTCAGCCAAAGGTGGGTCTGGAGGGTTAGCTCAGTGGTTCTGGTGCCTGCCTCGCAAGCACAAGGTCCTGAGTTCGATCCCCGGTAACCACATACAATGCTGCGCATGGAGACTCATGCCCACTAGCAATACCACATACCACAGTGCCGGGCGTGGTGGCTCATGCTTGTGGTCCCAGCACTCGGGAGGCAGAGACAGGAGGATTGCTGAGTTCGAGGCTTGCCTGGGCTACATAGTGAGCTCAGAGCCAGCCTGAACTACAAAGCGAGACACTGTCTCAAAAAAAAAAAAAAAAACAGCCAAAGAACTGCTAGATGGAAGTCCCAGATTTAGTAACTTAGCTGGATACAAAGTCAGCACTTGAAAATCAATTGCCTCCATATGCATGAAGAACAGGTTCATGGGGAAAGAAATTGAGGAATCAATTCCTGTCACAATAGCATCACCCCCAAATCAAATGTATAGGAATCGACCTAATAAAATAGGTGAAAGACTTTACTCTGAAAGCTATAGGACTCTGAGAAAGGAGATCAAAAAGGATATCAGAAAATGGAAAAGACCACCCTTGTTCCTGGGTAAGAAGAACCAATATGGTCAAAATGGCTGCATTGCCAAAACGACTCAATAGGTTCAGTGCAATACTGATTTAAATTCCAGCGCCTTATTTCACAGAAGTAGGGAAAATAACAAAAAAATTCATTTGGAATGAGAAGAGTCCTAGAAGAGCAAAAGCAGTTTTAAGCAACAGAGACATGGCAGGAGGTATCACAACTTCCTACTCAAAATTACTAGAAAGCTACTGTGATAAAAGTGGCAGCATGGAACTGGCAAAGAAACAGACCCGAGGATCAGTGGAACAGTCTAGAAGATCCAGAAAAAATTCCAGATATACTAAACCATCTCATCTCAGACAAAGGAGCCAAACACCCTCAGAGGAGGAAAGACAGCCTCTTCAATGAATGGTGCTGGACAAACTTGGTTTCAACGTGCCAAAGATTAAACCTAGATTGATCTCTTTGACCATGCAGTAAACAAAGATCAAACTGGAGTAGAGCCCTGAACATTAAAATAGAAATATTAGACCTGTTGAAAATAGGTTAGGTAGAACTCTTGGAATCACTGACATAGAGACTTATGAACAAAGCCCAGTAGCATGAAAACTAGCAGAAAGAATCACCCACTGGGATCTGGGATCTCATTTTATTAAAAAGCTTCTGCACAGCAAGAGAAACCACCTGCTGAGCAAAAAAGCAACCTACAAGTTGTGAGAAATATTTTGCCAACTATTCTGCAGACAAAGAATTACTGTCTAGAATATATAAAGAACTTTTAAAAATCAGTGCCCCAGAGTTTAAAGATCCACTTCAAAAGTGGGCATCTGAAATGAGCAGACACTTTCCAGATGAAAAAGTAAATGCAGGAAAGAAGCAATTCTCAACCTCACTGGTCATTTAAGAAATGTAGATGAAAACAACACTGGGATTCCATCTCACTCTGTAAAGAATGGATGCTATCAAGAAATCAACCAGCAACAAATGCTGAGAGGGCTCTGAGGAAGACGACATCCTTCTCCACTGTCAGTGGGAATGTAGACTGGTCCAACCACTATGGAAGTCCCTCTGAAAACTAGGATTAGAGGTCCCATTTGACCCTATTTCTCAGTCAGATACATACACTAAAGAATTAAAAGCATCATATCACAGAAACAAATGCACACCCATGTTTGTAGCACCCATGTCTATTTATAATAGTTGAGTCTTGGAAATAGCCGAAATGCTCATTGACTGGAGACTGGGTAAAGTTGTGTTTTTGTTTTTTTATAAAATGGAGTATCATTTAGCCATAAAGAATGATACATTAGAGACATTTATATTGAAATGCATTTACCTTGAGCGCATAGTTATAAATGCAATAAATAGAACACAGATGTGCAAATACCATATCATTTCTGTAGTATGATAAAGGTGTAAATGATAGGTATTGTGAAATGGAAAGAATATGTTCAGAAGGAAAAGGGGAAGGAAAAAATTGATGGGGCAAACAAAAAAATGAAAACAAGCTTTATTTATATGGGGGTAAAGGGTCATGGGGAGGTCAGGGGAATGGGACAAAGTGAGAAACAAGATACATCATGTAAAGCATAACTTCTCAATATTGAATGTGGTCATAATGTATTCCTAAAATCTACCAGTAAACTCAATTTTAAAAAATGAAAAAAAATACATCAAATCCCCTTGATATGTCCCCTTGTACCAAATCTTAAAAAAAGGAAGTTTTTCAGGGCTCTGATAAAATGAATTTGAGAATTCTGTGGAGGCAGAGTGGAAAGCAGCAATGATTTTCTGAGCCTGTGGACTTCTGTGTTGCCTAGCAATGCTGTGTGTCCTGACAGATGTGGTGATACTGATTCTGTCCTTGTACGTTATGAATTCAGAGAGGGCACTTAGCTAACAAGGGCAGCTGTAATTCACTGGGTGGTAGCTTCTGGAACCACTGTTGTTCATGTGGTCATCACTCCCCAACGTGTTATTATGCTAAGAAAACAATGCCGGTGTTTCTAGCTGAAGACCACAATTCATGCAGCACAACTGAGATTATTTTAAGAAACACATGAGCACAAAGTGAAGACTGCTGTCTTCAGAGTGCTGAAAGCTTTCTTCAATGGATGCTGACATTGCGTCATTTCTCTTTTCAGACAGAGAACGTTCCAGAGAACTACTTTGAGGATGATCCCACCTTGGATACTGTTTACACATTTTTTGCCATGATTTTTAACACCACAGATGTACCAAGTCACTGTGCAATAAGAACCTTGGTAAGGTATTTCTTACTCATCAGTCATGCTTAGAAAATGGTCTTGTCCACAAGCAAGGTCTTTTTTTCAAATGAAAATAGATTCCTGAAATAATCATGAGAACTTTATGAGGAGAAATCTCTCAGAGTAAAGCAAATAACATTTGGGTCGCATAATCATCTACAGTGTTGCCTTTTCTCATGAGAACATAACTCCAGTTCAAGGTTACGGGGGAGCTTTCCTGCTCACACACCCTTAAGTGGTGGGGGGAGGGGAGAGCAAGAACAAGGCCCTGTGAGCCACAGAGACTGACTCCATGCAGGGTGAGTCAGGCCCCAGGCTGTGGCCTCTGTTCCTTGGGTTATGGGCACCAGTGCATCCCTGCTGACCTGTGGTGTCCGCTTGTGACACTGACCAGGAAGACAGAACCAGCAGCTCTTAGGAGAGCTTTGTGAGCCTGCTGAGCTATGGCTGTGTCCTCATTTGTGTTATCCATACAGACTTCTGAAGGTGAGCCTTTGTCATTTGTGATACATACTATTCAGGAGGTTGAGATCGTTCTAGCCCTTCCTCCAGCAAATGCACAGTGGGAAGTCACCGCATGTCTTAGAGTGAAAGAGCATGTAGGTCAGTGGAGGCTACTATGGTGTCTAGTCAGTGTTGGGAGAAGGAGTTCATACCCTGTGCTCAAATAGAAAGTCCAGGGCCCAGGGGTTTAGCTTAAGTGGTACCACACCTGCCTTGGAAGGACAAGAGCCAGAGTTCAATCCCTGGCACCACATAAAGGAAAACAAAACAAACCTGGCAATGCAATTAGCCCTCAGGGACACTTCAAGTAGATGGTGCAGGACAGACAGCTAGGAGGGACAAGGGAGTGTCCTTGTAGAAAAGGTTAGCTTGAAGTTCCTGTCTTCTAATCATTTGGGTGTGTGGGACCAGAACAGGAGCTTGAGTCAGAAATAAAGAAAAAAGTGTGGCCTTTCACATGCACAGAGCAGATTCAGTGAAAATGGGGCAGGCGTCTTCACAGGTACTGATGGAACAGTTGTCTTTGTTGGAAAGAAAAGAACTCTCTTCTGCTCACACAGCAGGGCAAATGGTAGAAAAGTGTGTCCACCCAGGACAAGCTCTTCGCAAAGCTGAACAGTGGCTCAGGGCTTTCCAGTGTTGGGGCACTGCCCGCTAATCACTGCTGTACAGAAAATCACTGTGCAGTGAGGCAGGGGAGTGAATGCAGTGGAGTTTGGAGAACATTTCATGATCAGAACTGCTGGCCTGACAACTTTCACACATGACAATGTTCTTAAAAGTGGCCCTTTTTCTCTTTGTTTTGACTCAGTGAGTTCCAATAGCACTTAGGATCTGTGCTCCTATGACTGTGAGTTCTGCCTCTAAAATGGCTACCATGTGGGGGAAATGTGTGTCCTTCTTTTGTCCTTACGGCTGGCCAGTACAGTGTAACTTCCCTTACCTGTTGTTTACATGGAACTTTGCCTTGTGAGAAACTTAAAAATGCTGTGCAGCCCATGGAAGGATATGCATAGATGATGTGCAGATACTGAGTCACTTTCTATAGGGGATCTGAGCTCCTACAAATTATTGTATCAGTTTAAGTAACAGTAAATCCCAGCTCCATCTGTAATCTCTCCTCACCTTGTGGCTCACCCAGTTCCTTATGAACAGATGTTTGATATGCAAAGAGTGCCTGAGGTTGTCTCAAACTGCCTGGACTCTAGGTGTCCCAGACTCTATTCTTCCTACCCTAAAAGCAAGAAAATTGCCTAAGTTGCAGATTATATGGGAAAGAGACTGGGTTTTCATCAAGAGTGGAGATGTGGAGAACAAGGCACTAAGAAGGATTATCCTGTTCTTCATGTGGCTTCTTTATAAAGCCATGGAGTCTGGGGCAAGCTACTTATAAAGTCCTACGCCTGGCATGGTGCTCCATTCAGGAGCCACTGGGAGTCACTCTGTCCACCAGTTAGTGCCACAAAAGGGTAAACACTGTAAAAGGACATTAGAAAAGTGTGTTCACTATGAGCTGGGCATTATATTCGATCACAATGTGTGCAAACCCATTTTCATCCTGCCAGCTGGGTGTGCTACACTGTATGTGGGAGGCACCCTGTGTTTACTGACTGATGTTACCAGGCCTGTGCGTGCCCTTCGTGAGTGTGAAGAGGACAATAGGGCCACGGTGCTAGATAAGCTTTGCTGAGACGTGCAGTCAGTCCTGTCACCAGAATTGGACAGCAAACATTGATGGGTGCCACAAGTGTCTGACTTCCAACTGTGGCCTGACCTCTTGCTTTAGCCAGTCAAAATGTCTGTAGCTTTTAAAAGGAAGAGGCACTTCCCATTGGCAGACATGGAAGAAACCTGTCATTCACTACAGTTCTTATCTCAGCACTTAGATGGAACTAAAGTCACAGAACAGTGTTCTCTTCTTTGCAGGTTTTGATAGAAAGGTTTCTGTCTTATGTCAGTATTGATCTGTGTCCTATTAACTGGAGAAGGATTGTCTTGATGGCCATTCTACTTGCCTGCAAGAATTGGGATAAGAAGACCCGATGGAATATGAAATTCTGCAGTATTTTCACCATTACACTTGAGGACTTGTGAGTTGGAAAGGGTTTGAATTCTCTAACCGTTTTCTGGTTCATTTGCTCCCATCAGGTGTGCAATTTAGGAAATATTTTTAACTGTTACCTTAATCAGAAAATGGAAATAGACACAAATCCACAAGTTTCATATTTTCCATCATCAGATGTTAAATTGTAATCAGTATTAGTGGCATGATATGCTTGGGAAGTTGAAATGTTACATCATGATTTTTTTGTTTTTGAGACAGGGTCTCGCTTTGTAGTTCAGGCTGGCCCTGAGCTCACTGTGGTGCCCAGGCAAGCCGCCATGAACTCAGCAATCCTCCTGTCTCTGCCTCCTGAGTGCTGGGATTACAGGTGTGAGCGACCACATCCGGCATTGTGGTATGCCGTGTTGATTGTTGGTGGGCATGTCTCTACGCCCAGCATTATATGTGGTTACTGGGGATTGAACCCAGGTCCTTGCGCTTGGAGGCAGGCGCCGGAACCACCGAGCTAACCCTCCGGCCCTACATCATGTGAGGTCCAGTCCCTTTGCAGAGATGCTTTCTTGCTCATTTCTTTTTTAAATCAGGAATCAAACTTGTGACTTTGTGCTTGCAATGTAGATGCTGGAACCACTGAGCTAAAACCCTGGCTCCAAGGTGCACGCATGAGCACACATGCATGCATCTTCTTTTCTGTGAGGGGCCACAAAGATGCTCATCTTTGGGTTTCCCAGCATAGAAAGGAGACCTGTGAGTTCAGTGCTCGGCCAGAAATCATGTTCTAAAGTGGGTTTTGTCTGGCCTAGACTGACGTCTTTGATCTTTCTGCTTCCAAAATTTGAAATGAGTATGTTGACCACCAGAGTCACAGTTTATTGCCCTGGTAGTAATAAGGTGCCCTTTCTATAGCCTTCTGTTCTGGGATATGGGCAGTGATTTCCTTTCCCATATGGTGCAGTTTGGATCTCTCCTTAGTTTGTGATGATTGCTTTTTGTGTGAAAGTTTTCTCCTTGAAAGAGTGGTGGTTCTTTGGGGTGGTTCTTTTGTTGGTGCCTCTCTAGCCCTCTACTCCCCTCTTCTTAGCAGCCCATTGAAAATGTCATCACTTGTTAGGTCTGCTCACTGTAGTGAGGCCGTGTGTATGTGTGCCCGTGTGTGTGGAGTGTGAGCCACACAGATGCACCGATAGAGTCTGAACAACAGGCTGTGAGCCAGCAGCAGGTGGGAATGAAGAGACCATAGCTTTTCCCCCTCACCCAAACACAGAAGTGCTGAGTTACAGCAAGACCCAGAAACACCTGCGCCTCCTTGGAAAAGAGTATTTTCTTCCAGTTGGGTAGCCTTCCTAGGTCCCAAAACAAATTCCAGTAGACTCAGAAGCTCAAAATGACATTTTTGAAGAAAGCTGCCTTGACTAAAATTATCCTGTATTTCTTTTGCTTTGTTCTTCCTTCTAAGAATTGATTGGGAAATGTACTGCTGGTACCTGCTTAAATATAATGTTGTGGTGCTTAAGAGTATTTATGCCAAATACTACTTTGATCTTCGTATTTTAACATTTGACAAGCTCGAGTGTTTCATGCGCAAGCCTCTTACTGAAGAACGAGCACGGGAACTAGAGGTAAGGCTGAGCTTTCGCTGAGTGGGGTTTCTGGGGGCCCCCTGATGCCAACATCTTGATTATATCATATAAAGTTTTGATTCAAGAAATGGAAAGCATTCTTATTAACACATTCAAGTGTTAACTCCTTCAAGTGTTAACTTCTTTTATGGCTTATATAGAGACCACATTAGTCTTAACAATACATACTCCCTCTTCTCTGACCATAATTCAGAATATTTTAAATAGTATGGATTTGTTCATCATGGTTTTACCTTTCAAACACTACCTTTCTCCTCCATGGCCATACATGATTAAATCTTTGAGTTTGTATCCCTTATTAAGGCATAGTGTTTGGCCGGAGATTTAGCTCAGTGGTTAGAGTGCCTTCCTAACAAGTTCAGAGTCCCTGGTTCCATCTTGATTCCCCACTAACCACATAGCAATATCAGGGGTGGTGACACAGCCCCACCAGCAATCGGCACCACATACCATAGTGCTGGGCATGGTGTCTCCCGTGCAATCCTATCACTCAGGAGAGAGAGGCAGGAGAATTGTTGAGTTTGAGGTTTGCCTGGGCTACATATTGAGCTCAGGGCCAGACTGAACTACAAAGGGAGACCCTGTCTCAAAAGTAAATAAGTAAATGAAAGAAAGACAGGAAGAAAGACAAAATACAGTGTTCACTTACCTATCTGGGCCTGACTGTTATTCAGTCAGCACAGTTGTGTCAGTTCAACCATCACAGTTCAGACCCATGAATTCATCACAGAGATCCTTAGTGGCTAATGTGAAAGTCCTACACTTAGGATGTGTGATGTGTGATGTGTGGTTTTCACATAATAAGTGTTGGAAGTATGTGGTTTTTCAAGGGAAGTGGTAGCTGACATGGGGAAAAGAACATGCCCATTTTAGGAGTTCTGCTGAGCATATGCCTAAGTAATCTTCACCAGAAATGGACACATCCATGCAAATGGCACTTTCTGTGGTGCCTGTATGGCATCTTGGAAATGTGTTTTTCTCCTATATCCCACATACAACTGACAGCAGCTTTTAATGCTTCAGTCATTGCAACTGTCCTTCCCTGTGGTGGAGCACTACATGCCTCCCTCCATGGAAGCTGCTCTGAGTTTGTGATAGCTCACAAAGATCAGGTTCAGCTGGAATAGCTTGGCCAGTGTGTACTGACTGTTTTGCACAGGCTTATCATTTCTAATGAACAGGTGAAAAGGTACAGATCTTGCTATTAGGAGTCTCTATCATAAAACCTTTGGCATCTTTAGAAACTTAGTTTTGAAAGACTGTAACTTTTCCTGGTAATCTGATCTTCTTCTTTGAAGGATGCTAGTGAGTTGTCAGGAAGCAGAACTTGCCCACTTGGCAGTGCAGGCCTCAAACAGCCAAGCACCGCTGACCATGACCTATTTAAATAAATCAGCAGGGCTGGAGATTTCAGCTCAGTGCTTCCAGCACCTGCCTAGCAAGGGCAAGGTTTTTGGTTTGATCCCCAGTAACCACATACAATATTAGGCATGGTGACTCACACCCACCAGCAATCAGTACCACATACCACAGTGCTGGACATGGTGGCTCACATCTGTAATCCCAGTACAGGAGGCAGAGGAAAGAAGACTGCTGAGTTTGAGGCTTTTCTGGGCTACATAGTGTGCTCAGGGAGACCCTGTCATAAAAAAAAAAAAAAAAAGTACTAAACAGATCTCCACTATGACAGGAGTCCTGAGACTTGTTTTTCTTTACAATCACAATCTTTGATATAATCCTACCTGAATTCTGTTTATTTTCCTAGGTCATGGCAGTATTACGTGAAGACAAAGACTTGTTCAGGTTCCCTGTGAGAAGATACTCTAGTGATGGCAATTTCGTTAGCATTTTGTCTAAGGTCAACTGCTCTTCAAAGGAAAAACAGGGGCCTGTGATACTGTGAATCCCTCCTTTACAAAAGGTAGGGAAATCAAAAGTCAGAGAAATGCAACCTCTCCTGACAAAGCAAAAACAGCAAAGTTAATATTTTTATCAAAAGGAAAGAGTTTGAGTTGAAGAAACACCTGGACAGTTGTGCTGCGAGGAAAGAAAGAGACCAGGTCAAGAAGCAACACACGTCCTGCCCTTCACGTCAGCAGCGTGAGAAGCACCTGGCTAATGCAGAAGCATTGGCTTACTTTGCAGGGCAATTGAATTAGGAATTTTAAGTTAATTTAAATTTTAATTAATTTTTGAAATGTAGATTTTAAAAGTACCCATATAATTGTTCTGCCCCTCATATTTCTCTGTATGTCTTTAGGATTGTCCCATTTACCATTAAAATATAGGGTTCCTTTTGATTGCATAGTGCCAGGAATAAGACCCAGGATTTTAGCCATAACCTGGCCAAGGTCTCTATCACTGAGCCACCCACCCAGCCCCAGGCATGGACATGTTCCTACTCATGAAGCCACTTAGGAGTAGACTGTAGCACTGTCAGATGTGGTTCTTCCTTCCTGTGGTATCACGGAGTTGCTGGTCATTATTTTCAGTCCATTTATGCAGAAAAGCTGCTGGATATCACTTGCCATGCATGCTGTTTGCAAGCACTCCTTAGGTCCACTGTGGCAGTGTTTGTGGTCATGAAGAAAAAACATCCATTAGGGGTTGTCTACCTGTATTGGGTCCATGCTGCATCATGGGACCTGTTAAATGTTGTTCACATTTTCCTATGATTTCCCCCTTGTTAAACAAAAACATAGAAGATATTTTCTTAACACAAATCTATATGGTGGTCTAGTGATAATGAGCAGACAGTAAATAAATACAAGGTGTCCCATGAGGGTCTCTACTGTTGTAAGCCTGACCTACTGGGGCTGTGGCTCCCGGGGGCTGCAGCAGTTCTCACAGCTGCAAGCTTTAATAGAACATCATTTCTATTTGGCAAATTTAGAATATGAAACTTTTCTTACTTTTCCCTAGTCTCTATTGAAGGGAATAGAAGAAAGAGGAACTGGAACAAAAATCACAATTAAAAGGTTAATATTCCAAATTTTAAAAATAAAACCTTTCCTGTGATACTCTGTAAGATTGTAGTTTCTACACTTCTTCTGGTTTCAGTTTACAACTATACTAAGATTTTTGGCATGCTTTTTCTTGCCAAAATATTCCCCCTTGTTTTTAAATAGCTCTTTAAGGGCCATACCCTGTCTGCTTTGATCACCAAAACTTTTTTTTTTCTCTAGATTTAGGAAAGGAAAATTATTAAGAGTAGCACTAATTCACATTTAGTAAAAAGGAATTGAACCCTGTGAACAATAAGTGATATGAATTTTTATCATTTACTCCACATATTTCTCTGGATATCACTTGCTACATGTGCAACGGGAACTCACCTGAGCCTTAGGAATGTCACAAAGCCTGTTAAGGGTGGAGATTTCATTTGAGGTTTACAACAGTGTTACTTGAACTTTAAATTTTAATACAGACTAGTATTCTTGCCTCATGAATCTATTTCGCTGCCTTCTCAAGTATAATCCTAGGAATCTTGCCTGTAACAAATCCCTTCTAGCCCAGCAGTACTTTCTCATAAAGAGCAGAGCTTCATATAATCTTGCCTACTGCAGGTTCCACCATGTTCTTTTTTTTTAAAGAAGCACATGAAAGATGAGCAGTGGCATAGGAAATGTTACCATCTACCATTTTGAAATTGTTTATGGAGTTTCAAGCCTCAAGATTTGGGTATTAATTGCAGTTTTATTTTGAAAAACAGTGCTTCCACAGTGATTTTTTGGCCCCCTGTTTCTATTTGTAGACATTAATAAACTATGTTGATTAAAATATAGCTGGTGTGTTTAACAGTTCTCTGTTCACACATAACTTCCCTCCAGAATTTATAGGTTTCGTGTCATTTCTGATGGGTTTTAATCCTGACCCTCTGGTTAGATGGAGTAATCAATTAGTAATGTGTTTTCTTAGCCTCTTTTTTTTCACCTGAACATGATGTAGACAGTGTGTCTGAGTGAAGAATGCTCATGTGAAGATAAACTCGCATGATACATAGCAAAGACAAGGCAATGACAGAGTATGGAATGAGAACATAGGTCTTTGCAGACAGTAATGGTGAAAAAGTGAAGGTACATGAACTGCAATTACAATTGGTGTACAGAGAGCGTCATAAAAACAAAACAGGGTCTGAGATGAACTAGCTATTCTCAAGCATATGTTTCTTTAGAAACAGACTTAACACTGGCAAAGTTTCTTTAATATAGACTAGCCCCTCAGCTTCCAAAATTCTTAATATAGGTAGTATTGCAATATGTTCATTAACTTGTAAGGTTTCAGTATTTACAATGAAATCTAAACTACTGAAAACTTTGTTCTTGCTATATTGCTGGTAGGATAAACAATGTGGTTTAAATTGTAAGGGAAAATGTTGAATGAGTGTGAATGAGTATGATTTCCATACTATGCCAGCCAGTAATCAGAAATGTTCATGAATACAAATCCATAAGTTCAAGAACAAGTTGGAAAAATAAGTACAATCAGTAAAAATTGTTCTTCCCTCAGTACAATGTTAAAGTAGAATTTCTCTGGGATAATTGAATCATGGAAACCAGGTTAGTGGCAGGTTGTTAAATGGCAGTTATCATGGTTTTCTATACATAGGAAATATATTACTGGAATCCAATATTTCCAAGTCCCGTGTGTCCCTTCTGCACAGAAAATCAAAAACAGGGACTTTGAACTACATCTCAGTCTTTTTCCCCTGAAGTAGGTTCTCGCTAAGCTTAAGTTTCCCCTGTCTGGTTGACATTGTGACTTTCCTCCCTCATGAGTCCTGGTTTTACAAAAGCTGAACTTCTTGTGTAGTTTCTTGCATACTAGTTTTTGCTTAAACATATGCAGAAACCTTTTCTAGAAATAGTCCTCATTCTGTGATCAGGTTAGGCAGTATTTTAGGAAATAAGTTTAGCTATGGCACACAGCCTAGCTTAACTATCTTTCACCACCTAACCCATCACTTTGACTGTGTTGTAACTGTGGCCGACTCTTTCCAAACCCAGAAACGGCATTTTTGAATGTGTAGCCACTTCACAAATCCTTGACATCAGGCACAGCAGTGTTCACAGGCAAGTGTCATTTTCTATGCTGCTGGAGCCAGCTGGACAAAACAGTGGGATCACAAAGTCAAGGGACGCGGATTAAGAAAAGAGAAGACAGGAAAATGGTCTTGGGAGGACCTCTCAGTCAGTACTGAGCAGGCACTCGTTTATTGAGCAGGTTGTATTTATACTTTTTCAGAGGGCCAACATGGCCTCAAAAATGGTTACATTTTATCTTATAGGGGAAGAAAAACAGGAACAAAGCACCCAGGAAATCTGCACACAAACAGGAGAAGGATGTCAACTAGCACACAATTAACTCTTAGAATTTGGTCCTAACCTACACAGGAACAGGAAGGAAAACAACATGTTGCCAACTTGAGGAACAGAGGTCAGGGTTCCAAGTCAGAGGTCACTTACCTTCGCAGTCAGGCATCCCTATGCAGTGATCCAGAGGTCACAGATCATCTTGGGAGCTGGGCAGCACTGTTTGTTATAGTGCAGATCTCGCAACTGCTAGTTGGTGCAGCACCCAGTGCAGATCTCCAGGCCTGAGAAGAGTCTCCTCCAGCAGGGTCTGCTTCTCACACTGTGCTCAATCTGTAGCTTGAATTCTGAATCCATGAACATGTCAAACATGGGAATACCTAAAATCTGGCTGCAGGACCTTTAAGGCCTGGAATTGTGCCACAAAATACTAACGATGTGGGAGTCCTACAGTAGGGCCTGTTCCCCTAGAATACTGATAAAATCTGTTTGGTTTGTAAGGGAGCCTTCACCAAAGTACTTTAAATGAGTGTCAATTGAGAGAACTACCATCTTCTGTGAGATTAAGGTTAAGAATGCTACTTCTGTGGTGTAAACTAAAAGGGTTAAGCAATTTGAATGGGAGTTTGGAAATTTTTGTTTGTTTGTTTTTGTTTTTGTTTTTGAGACAGGGTCTAGCTTTGTAGTTCAGGCTGGCCCTCAGCTCACTATGTAGCCCAGACAAGCCTTGAACTCAGCAATCCTCCTGTCTCTGCCTCCCGAGTGCTAGGATTACAGGCGCGAGCCACCACGCCCGGCTGGAAATATTTTGATAGTCCCAGAACCATAGTCCTCAGTAAGATAGCAGTGTTAACTTCAAATGCCTTCCCACCCATGTTGAAATGAGGCACTCTTTTCAAAACTTTTTTTCTGAAAATTCTTACCTTGTCAGTTCTGCACACTTTTTACCTGCATCCTAAAGATAGTGACTTCTGAGCTAACCACTGCCTGATTTGCTCAAGTCCCTCAGCCTTTCCACAATACGAAAACTCCCTTTCACCCTGTGACCTCAGCTACTGTCCCATGTGACAATTCTTGACTGTTCTTTCTGTGTCCCACTGACAATGTTAGAATGCAGTTGGAGAATCCAAAACTTTGCATTTTTGTTGCTCGAGTTTGAACCTAGGCCCTTCAACCTGAGGTACATCCACAGATTTGTTTCATTTTGTGCTGTCCTCCTATCTCAGTGCACCTGAGAGGTAGGATCACCAGAAGGCACCACTCTGCTCAGAGGAAATGGATTTCATGTAGTGCACAGGCTGACACCTAGCCATCCCTCTTGTACACCGATTTGAGCCCTCTTGTGTTTTTTGAAGCAGCTGTGCACTGCCTAGTATACTTAGCAATTCTCCTGATCAGTGCACAAGTCTTTGTGTGTCTTAAACCTAGATTGATAGTTGAGGAGCATGCCTACCCTTCAAAATCAAGTGATTAAGGGGCCAGGGACGTAGCCCTGTGGTTCCGGCATCTGCCTGGCAAGCACAAGTTCTTAAGTTCAATCCCTGGAGCTTTCCTTTGCATGTTGTATGTTTCTTTTCTCTAACTGCTTTCACTATTTCATTCTTCTGTTGGATTTCTCAAATCTTGATAGTTACATGCCTAGGTGTATGTCAAAATCTTTTGCTGTGAGGTTTTTTGCCATTGTATCTAAACAGTTTTTTTTAAATATATTTTGCACCATTTCTTGCTTCCTCACTGACTCCAGCCAGTCTTACGTTGTTATTCTTTGCTTTATCTAGGAGCTCTTGGATTGATTTCTTGTGGTCCCTTGCCACTTTCCTTTAATTCCTTTCCTGTTCGTTGACTGCACTATCCTATATGTCTGATATTAGGTCTTTACATTCATCCATCCTGATTCACAGACTTTGACTGGAGGTTTTAGTGTCCTAGAAATCTGTTAGAACCTGTTTAATGGATTCCACTACTTTAGTAAGGTGAGATTCTATCATGTTCCTGATGTCTTCTTTAGTGTTATTACTCATATTTCACTTTTGACAGTATCTATGTTTCTGAGAAATTATTTCTGGTTTTCATTTTACTAGAGGCTCTTATTACTGGCTCAGAATCTCCCGATGATTGAGCTTGTTTGCTCTATTTCCCTTTTCCCTGGATTCCCCTGTGTTGATGACCTTTGTGTCTGGGTTTTTGAGGTTTTTTTTTTTTTCTAATTTCTGTTTATTAATTATTGTCAATGTTTTTGGTTTAATTCCTTGGCTGCTGTCTGGGCATTGTTTATTGCTAGACTCTTTTTTCCTAATATTTGGAATCCTTATGAGATAGTTACTTCCTGGGTTTTCTCCTTTGGTCTGCAATGCCCCTTCAGTGATCTCAGTTCTTGCATACCATGAAGGGTAGTCAAACAGAACAATCAGATCACTTTATTTGAAATAACACATTCAGTGTCATCAACAGTATCAAACATAGCACGGGAAATGACAAACTGACAATCAGTATTCTGATACCTTTAACCTCATGAATGAGATCTATGACCCTATGTCCACATAGAGAACTAATGAGAGCTATATTTACAACATTACAGTTTCTTCAATATAGCATCACCCTTTGGGAATAAAAGGTCAACAAGGGGTTGCGAGAGTAGAAAGATAATAGTAGGAGATGGCAAGATTTGAAATGGGATTAGAAAGCATATAGAGATCAAACATACCCTTGGAGGCTGATTGAAGTTTGATGAGAAAGAAGACAGAAGCAACACATTCAAAACAGAACTTAGTAACACCTAGAAACTATTCATATCTCTATAATAGCACAGAAAGAACTGTAGGGAGGGCCTAAACACACTAGTTTTAGTGGAGTGATACTGAGCAGAGTAAAAGAGAGAATGCAGAAACAAAAGAAGTATAGGGATACCCAGCACAAATAGGAGCCTACTTTCCCTCTCATAAAAATAAGAGTATTT